>CADEHL010001195.1:0-224488 GCA_902827135.1 Harpagifer antarcticus | reverse complement strand
CGGGCCGGCTAAAATAATTGGTCGTGCTTTTTACAGCGCCACGGCTTCCACAGTTTTTTAAATGTATTTATTGTCAAAGCATTTAATTTATTCATTGCCATCGGGATGTTAAGAGCATTCCACGGAATATAACAAAAAGTGTTTCTGAAGTGAATTACCTACCCCACCTTTAAGCACATATTTTTCTGGTTAAATGTGGTAATAAACTGTCAGGACCAAATGTCAGGATGGTCTTGGATCTGTGAAAAACACTGCAGGACAGTGATTACATTTAATGTTCTTCCCTGAATGAATGGTTTACAGCTATATCTCCCAGAACGCTGAGACCCATATTTTCTTTTTTATTAAATAATGCTTCCCTGCACAAGACTGAAATTACAAACTTGACCTGTTCTGTTACAATGTATCCCATCTGGACAGGCCTTTATATAACCCTTGGTATTTTACAGAGTCAGTGTTTGCTTAGGGCTGTAAAGTAAATGTCAAACTAACCATAAGTGAAGCAGTTTGGTTTGTCTTGTCCCTGAGACATGAAATATGGGCCATGATGCTGGTTGCTGACATGGGTGGAAATGGTTGGCTCAGCACACCGGTTTAAAGTAGATCTGAGTGAGCAGGGGGAGGCAGTACAGTGGGCACTCAGAAATCTAAGGTGCATGCTGTATCTCATCATTACTCAACAGTAGGGCTGTCAATTTAACACATTATCAAGTTTGACCCATCTTCATTATTTACAATGAATTGCAGGGCAGTAAAAAGGAATAGAAAGCGGAGGAACTAGCACAAGCTATGTGTATTCTGACTGTAGACCACTATGACATCCGTAAGAACATCACTACCTTTGTATAACGGCACACTTAAACCATGTCAAATGGCAATTGCAATTGCAAAATGGTGGAAAGGCATTTTGAGGAAACAGGAGTGGGAGAAAGCAGACAGCTGTAGAAACAGATTATTGTTAAGCGGCCCTATTATCCCTTTCCTGTAGTGTGTGTTATAGGTTATAGGTGTTAGTGCATGTAAATGGTATGCAAAGGAAAAAATCCCTCTCTCCCACACACTCCCAAAACATCAGCCGTTAGCTGTTAGCGCATAGAGCTCACGGCTCCTCATATCTGTTCAGAAACTGAAGAAAAATGATAGATGTACAAACCACAGAATGTCTATGGCATGGCGAATACAGTTGCTGCTTTATTTCTGTCTGTATGACGTTGTTGTGAGTGTGGAGGGAGCAGCTACATGTTAGCTTAGCCTGATCGATCAGAAAACACGCATTTCAAAGTGTTTTGCCTGCCGTCTGGTATGCAGACTCGTCAAAGCATTAACTCATGGTTTTTACTAACCGGTATCGGTATGTGTATTCTATATTTTTTAGGCATCATTTTGAAATGTGTTTTACAATAAATCATGGTAAAATATGTTATTTTTTGTTGTAGTTGGTATCTACCATAGTATTTACATGGAGATAAGCCCTGCCCCCTCGCCAGCACCTCTTGTTTGAATGACGCGAGTAAACCCAACTGACAGCCGCAGTGAAACTTGAGCGATTAGAGCGATGCGATCAGACAGAGGGTGGAAAGAGGTGCTGCAGCACAGGCAGTATGAGCAAAATAAAGAGCTTTTTGAACATTAAACCATGGAGACATGTCACAGTAGAGACACAGCATACTGATATGTACCTGAAAATGAGCAGAATATGGCCCCTTTAAGAGAAATCTGGAACTATCAAAAGTCCTTGGCCCTTTCAAACATTGCATGTATGTGTGACACGTCTTAGATAGGCAAAGGGCTACTATGACATTCAGTCTGATAGATTAATAAATGTTGTGAAGAAGAAAGTTATTTTTCAATTAGTTCCTTTTAGTCTGGTTTTGTAATCAGAGGTCATTAGGTTTTAAGCACATATAATGCATTGTTAAAGGTGGGGTAGGTAATTCACTTCAGAAACACTTTTTGTTATGGAATGCTCTTAACATCCCAATAGCAATGAATACATTCTTATAAATATTAAATGCTTTGACCATAAAATGTAAAAAGGAAGCCGTAGTACTGTAAAAAGCACGACCAATCATCTGAGCCGGCCCGGCTAAAATAACTGGATGGCCGACCTGCCTGTCAGTCTTCCATCTGTGCACAAACTTATCTCGTGCCCTCATTGGTCATGTGCGCGTTCGTGTGTGTTGGAGGAGGGGCTCTGTAAGGAAGTGGCAGATTTTTTCCGGTTGTGTATTTTCAAATTCTAGCGCACTCGAGCTGGTTTCTACATTCTTATCTACCCTAACTTTAAGCTAACACAACAAATATGATCAGGCAAAGGGAAACCTGTTTACATTCATTTTGTTCAAATGTCAGGGTTAATAAATCTGCATTCTCATCTCTAGATAAACAAATTACACTCAAAGAAATACAATGCACCCAGGAAAACATTGTGTCACATTTAGTTGCAGCATCTGTGCTTGTTCACTTCCTCACCTAGATATTCATCTAGTCCAGGATTTAAGCCGGCCGTCTGCAGCAATAAATCAGCCAGACAAATGGCTGGGACATGAATAGAAGATAAATAGAAATATTTCTAAATTAAATTATAGTGCGGTTCATAAGTCTGCCTTCTCTCGGCAGCACAATAACAAACTGGAGATATAAGGCTTGTATTGACTGTCTGTTGCCGTAAATAAAACTAATCTGACAAAAGCAGATCTTCAGGGACAATCACATCTACAAACACAGTCCATTTGCTCACTGTCAGAGTCACACAGTAAGGCACAATATAAGGGTGGACAGGAATGAGTTTCAGAAACCAAATAGGAAATCTGGGCACTGTGTTCTGGTGTGCAAACCAATCACTGCTGACACCAGGTTCAGACAGCTGCTAAATGCTGCTGCTGCTGCCAACACACCTCAAAGCCATGTGGAAGAACATGAGAGAGGGCTGCAAGCGGACTGATAAAGCAGAACAATGAGAAAATATAGTAAGAAAATCAAAAGTGCAGCTTTTTATATTTGCAATGTAAATATATACTTTACATTGCAAATATGTGCATGATAGAACAGCAGCATGATTGCAAAATTGACCAAATGTACTCACAATCATCATCATCAGAGCCCTCCTGCCATGGGAGGTAACTAAATATAAATTAGGAAACTTCTAGTGACAATCTAGAGCAGGGGCTGGGCCAACCAGTCAGAGGTTAAGAGCCACATTTGTTCTATGTTACTGCAAAGAGCCACATCAAACACAGTCACTGATACCGCTTGTTTCAGTTTTTTGTTTTCTGGAGACAAGATTTCAAACCACGTCACAGATGCATTTTTGTGACATTGGGATATATCTTTTAAATCCTCTGGAGCAGAGAGAGGAGCTGTGGATTATTGTTATTGATTAATGCATCAGTGTTTTCTTAGGGTCAAAAACACTAAACTCAAATGAAATTCACTTAAAATGAAAGCGTTTAGTTTTATTTAATAAAAGAGCACATGTTCAATGTGAAAAGTGACAGTAGTTATAGATGATTTGCAATTTGGTGCTATATTATATATTAAAAAAAATATATATAAAAAATAAAAAAATATATATTATATAAAATATTATATATGTGTTTAATCAACGATAGTTCCCCCCCCCCCCCCCCTCAAAGGTGATTGGTTCACTGCAATCGCAGGTATTATTGTGATTGGCTCTTGGGCCACATCAAAATTAGACGTGCTGTCATCCTCTCATACTGACAACCTGACACCACACATACACACGTAGGGAGAGCCGGGACGAAAGTAACGGAGCGATTTATATCCGAGCCCAAACAACCTTGACCGGCCAAAATTACGTCAGAATTATCAGCATTCAATACTTAACAGACCTACTAAATATCAGGTTTAACTGTCAGGAGTAGCTAGTGTTGTCACGATACCAACATTTTGGGTTCGATAACCAAGTCAAGAATTGCGATTCCGATTCTTTTTCGATACTTTTCTTAAAAAAAGGGAAACAGTCTTAAATGTAATTATTGTGCTTTATTTCACACCAGAACCAGAACACAAACTTTAAACAATGAGAACAATAAATAAAGTAAATGACAAGATTTCGTATTAAATACAAATTAATACATGTCTGACTGACAGGCCCTCGTGGTGTCCGTAGGCTTGCCCTCACTGTCAGAGATATAGCTCAAATACATCCAAATGTCGCTTCTGGCGTCTTTGTTGTCAACAAGCCGAGGCGCAGCGGCAGTTGCACTCCCACTTGCAGCCAGCTTCTCGTTTCTCACAGCCTCTCTGGCAGCTAGCGCGTGGCCGAGTGCACGAGAGAGGGGAGGGACTTAGAGCGTGCTTGAGAGGGGAGGGACTTAGAGCGTGCTTGAGAGGGAGAGACTGCAGGCACGGCTGCAGAGCAGGGAGTGGAAGCAGAGCGCTGAACACACACGGCTCTTATTAAAACGGCGCTTTCTCACCGGAATACTTTTCCCCGACATTCTTAAAGTACCGATACTAATGAAACGGAGGAATCGTAACGTTTTTAACGGCAGGGTATCGCGGTACCTTTCAAGTATCGATACACCGTGCAACACTAGTCAGGAGTCGGTGTCTCTCCCCCAAACACATAAACACATAAAATTCGATATGAACTGAAGAGCCGCATGAAACTAGGCAAAGAGCCGCATGCGGCTCGAGAGCCGCGGGTTGGCCACCCCTGATCTAGAGGCTTTCTAAATTAAAAATATGTGTAAAACATCTGGATTGCAAACCTTTTCAACTTTGCGTTGTTGATTAAAACTCCGTACTTAGTCATTGTCCCAAACTGCTAGACAGCAACATTTTTGCCACCTTGTTCAATAAAGAGACACAATGTACTTTTACACAAGGAAAATAGCTCCTAAACTAAGAAGACCAATCTAAACCACCTACGTGATCAGATATCTGTAACTTTATGTCTTTCAGAAGATAAATTCAAGGTTTATGTTCTTTGAAATCCTTTTGCCTCTGCACAGGCCCGTTACTGTTATCACTAACAATCAGTAAATGGGTTCCAACCCAAATACTTGTCAAGCATTTACAATTGTTAACTTCATGAAAAACATTTATAAATATGCAATTCACACCGAGCAGCTGCAAAGAAACACTAATCTATACTTTACTTTGCAGATGTTGCATCTACAACAGCAGCATGATTGCAAATGGAGTACGTTTACAATTACTCTCAATCATCGTAATCAGAGCCCTCTTGCTATGGGAGATACTTCATTTGTAAATTCAGAAAACTTCTAGGGACAAACTCCTGTAAATTGGAAATTAGTAAACATCTGGAACATTTTCAACGTTGCATTTTTGATTGAAACTCCTTATTTAGTCCCTGTCCAAAGTTCTCAACGACTACGTTGTTGCCCACCTGGTTCAATAAGATGATACGAAGTACATACATTCAAAGGCATATAAGTCTGAAAACTAAAATAAACCAATGCACACCGCTTACGTGATCAGATCTTTGTAACTTATATGTTTTCAAGAAGAATTCAAGGTTGTCCTTTGAAATCATTTTGGCACTGCACAGCACTTCAAACCAATATCACTAATTATCGGTAGAATGCGTAACTATGATGTTCTGATATATTGTTACTTGTATTACCTTCCTCCCTCTTCCTTTTTAAGTACAAGTTTGTGTAAAAACTATTTTTTTCAAGACAGAAATTCCAATAGAAATAACACTATTATTCATTCAATTTACACACGGCATCTATTGCACGTCTGTCCGTCCTGGGAGAGGGATCCCTCCTCTGTTGCTCTCCCTGAGGTTTCTCCCATTTTTCCCCTTTAAACTGTGGGTTTTCTCTGGAAGTTTTTCCTTGTACGATGTGAGGGTCTAAGGACAGAGGGTGTCGTATTGTCATACTGATATTCTGTACAAACTGTGAAGTCCACTGAGACAAATGTAACATTTGTGATATTGGGCTATATAAATAAACATTGATTGATTAAAGTGCTCTCATTATTCACTTAAAAAGTAGCACACTAATATTTTGTTGGACCGCCTTTAGCTTTGAGTAAGCAGTTTGCCGTGGCATCATTTCAATAAGCTGCTGCAATGTCACAAAATGTATTTCTGTCCAGAGTTCCATTCATTTTCCACCAAGATCATGTAATGATGATGGGAGAGTCGCACCGCTGCGAAAAGTCTTCTCCAGCACATCCCAAAGATTCTCAATGGGGCTGAGGTCTTGGCCAGTCCATGTGTGGAAAGGAGGTCTCCTGCTCCCTGAACCCCTCATTCACAATGTGAGCCCCATGAATCCTGGCACTGTCATCTTGGAATTTGCCCGTGCTGTCAGGGAAGAAGAACTCCATTGATGGAAAGTCCTGGTCAGGTAGTCAGCTGACCTCATTCTTTTGGAACATATCGTTGCTGAACCTAGACCTGACCAACTGCAGCAACCCCAGATCATAACCCTGCCCCGACAGGCTTGAACGGTAGACACTAGGCATGATGGGAACATCACTTCATCCGCATCTCTTCTTAGACTGATGCGCCCATCACTCTGGAACTGGATTCTTTGATTTGGTTTTAATAATGCGTTGGGCAGTTTCAGCAATCTCCTTAGTTGTTTTCTTTGCTTGATTGGCCAATAATTTCACCTTCCTGGAACTGATTAACATCCTTTCCACGACTCCAGGATATGTCTTCCGACATAGTTGTTTAAGAAATGAGAAGCTAAACGGGAGGTTGTGGCTCAGTGGTTAGTGCGCTGATCTTCGGATCACAGGGGCACTGGTTCGAATCCCGCTGCAGTCAAAACATTCCGCTGTGTCCTTGGACAAGACACTTCACCCCAAATTGTTCCTGTGGGGATTGCCCACAGTATTGAATGTATGAAATGTAAACACTGCATCAATAGGGTTAAATAACTTGTTGCCAGCTGCAACATTTCAATCACTGCAGAAGTTATCCAATGAAAGGCTCTCACAGATTGGCTTAGTTAAATCCAGTTGGTGACTTTTTTTTTGGATAGGCAGTAAGATAATATGTTTATTAAAACATACCATGTAGAACTTCCATAACTATAACATCATTGAATTCTCCCAGTCAACAGCCTCATTGAGTTCTATCAAAAGACAATTATCAGTACAAAACAAAGAGCTTCAACTCACACATTGGAATATGCCACAAAATGTCATGTGCAGACATTTAGGATTAATTGGTATACATGAAGCCTTTCACTTCCTTTTCTCCACATATTCACGTATTTTTCTCTTGTTTCCTCTCCCCCTGCTTATCTGTTGTATTCGATGAATGTACCAAACGTCATCTCTTTCTTAGTTGTATGTCCAAGGTAACTAAGATAACGTTACTCATATTAGAATGGGTTATTTGCTTATGGATTCAATAGTCTCGATGGACATTTTTCTCAAAAGAACATTCCCAACCTCGTAGATGTGTAACTCGCATCTCCTCGATACTGAATCCCTCGTTTATTTCTAGCTCTTCACTTATCTTCCCGTGTCATTACATCTTCTGATCAGCTCTGACACTACACATTGTACATGATGTTCTTTTCAGTGAGTCACATGATCTGTCCATGAAGTGGGCATGAAGACATTCAAAGTACTGTAAATGCAGGCGTGCCAACCCACACACTGGGTGAGTTTTTCTGACCAACGGAGTGGATGATTACCCATGAGAGTTCAGTATTGCAGTCCTCATGCTTGACTAGGCTGTGGCATTATTACTACACAACACTATGACATACAGTGGGGTCACATATCTAAGACTCGGAACACAGCTGGCTGAGCAGATTGGAACTGTACCATCGTCCTATGCAGCCAAAAACAGATGCAATATTTTCCTTATAACAATGGATCAAATGACTATGTGTAATGTCAAAGGAGTGCCTAATAGTTGCAAACCAAAAGAGAATTATCACTTAACTCTGCAGTTTCCTTTAGCTTTAAAGACCGTTTTAGCTTCTTTCAGCCCATTGTTTTGGTTTTCCAGTCCATTGTTAGTTTTATTCATTCGTACAATTCAGGGATCAGGTTTATCAGGGGTGTTTTATTGTATTTTTTAAATTAGCATTTTAACAAATTATTCACAAAGCATACATAACAAAGTAAAAACATAAAAATACACACATTAACTACATAATAGTTGACAAATCTGAAATGAAAACTAATAATAATAATACAAATAAAAGAATGGAATGGATACAATATTAATACTCAGGTTCATTGTCAATTATTCTCATGTTCCTTATAAATCTTCATTATAGTGTTTTTTTCCCATCTTTCCTCAAAGATATCCATTTGGTATCTAATTCTCATAGTTTCTCCATTCCATAGATTCCATTTACTAGGTTATTCCATTGTGAGTTCATCAGGGGGGTGTTTTAAAGAAAAGCGTTCTTATAAACACACTATGCCTTTATTCTGTGCGTAGCAGGCAAAATGTATAAGGGGGAATTGTTCAGATAAACCCACTGTATGCCCAAAAGGAACAACTAATATTAACCATCTAAAGACCAAGATTTTTCAGCTGTTGGAGGAAATAAAAACAGACAGAAAACAGCAAACATTCAACTTTCATCCATCAGATTGGCCGAAACAGGGAGGGGGGTTGAGACAGATGCTCAACATGTATGAATGATTCCTTCTGTTCTAAATGCATTTATACAAACGTACCCATTCCATAGTGTCAGCTGGAAGCAATTTATATAAATTGCCATTTTAGCTTCTTTCAGCTCATTATCATTTAGTTTTCCAGACCTCAGTTTGTTTTGGTTCACTCTACACATTCAATTCCAGGTGTAGCAGGCAGATCTTTTGAGGGAAATTCTTCTCATAAACCCATTGTATGCCCAAAAGGAAACACTTTTTTGCCATCAAAGACCAAGAGTTGTCAGGAGATGGAGGAAACAAAAACAGACAAGAGCAAGTATTGATTTTTTCTCCATTTGACAGAAAACCACAAACCATTTTTAAGGAGAGGGTTTGAGACACATTCCTGGCAGATGTTCAGAATGTATACATTCTTCCTTTTCTAAGAGAAATACTGCTTATGAACGCACTCAATGCCCAAAAGGCAAAACACATATTGATGATCTAAAGACCACGGGTGTTGGAGTAAACAAAAATAGACAGACAAGAGCGAATATTGACTTTCAGATTGGCTGAAAAACCACAAACAATCTCAGCAGGATATTTCTTGACAGATGTTCAAAATGTATACGTTCTTTTTTCCAAGAGGCAGTAATAAATATTTGCTCCTACCTTAGTGTAACTACAGAATAATGCTGCTGGTGGAAAGTGCCGTTTTAGCTTATTTTCAGCTACTTTTCCAGCCCACAGTCTGGTTCACTCACACATCTCTTAACTTTGTCTCCAGGTGTAACAGGCAAATGTTTGAAGGGAAATTGTTTATGGAATAAGCCGCTCATTCAGATTTTGTTTGCGCATTGTTCTCTGTATTAGAACAGCAACTAAAGTACTGTAGCACCAAATGTTAGTGTTTTTAGCTACCTAGCGCCATATGTTTTGATGTCTGTTCTTGTTATTACCTCCGCGAGTTCGTATAATTGAGTGATAATGATAATGATGATTCTGTGTCACCTCACGATGTGTACGATGTGTTAGATGTGCACCAAAGATAAATAATAAGGTTTTGTGAGTGAATTTCGGTACAGTCATCTGTTAGCATTTTTCGCTCGCTGCTAATTCAGAGGCTCAGCGTTAGCATTGTGGATTTTTTAAAAATAAAAAAAATTAAAATGATCAGTTAGATGAGTTTATTCCCTTTACATGGATATAAAACATTCATAGTTTATTAAATGAACATGCCCTCAGACACTGTTTCCTGCAAGATGTTGCGGCAGTACCCCAGTACCGGGGTCTCTCGGGCTTAACAGGTTAACATTAATAACAATTCCTGTGTCTTGAAATTAAGTTAACTATGATAGTCTTAAGGCAGGGGTCGGCAACCTGGCGGCTCTTTAACCCCTAATTTCCACCGGGTCCGTCTGCGTCGCGTTACGGCCGCGGCGTTCGCAAAGATCGTGGCCACTCTAGTCAATGGGTGCTATTCCACCACACACGGCGTGTTACGGCCCAGAAGCGTCTCGGCGCAGGGCTCCTCTAAAATAAGGATGAATCCTATTTTTGACGCGACGCAGCCGTAAGGTAATGTCGGGCAGGCAGGAAGTGGAACGGTCAGAGCATCCGGGCCAGGCCCATCCCCCACATATACTAATTTTGCAGACCCCCCTCCTTCATCACAACACCTTCACTACGACACGCACAATGGACGGCGAGGTTTTCATTATGGAAGTGGAAAAACACACTATTTTATACGATGTAACCAATGCTGTTTACAAGGACAACATCAGAAAGGACACTGCTTTTTAAACGCTGGAGTTTTGTGGAATGGAAGGTAACAACTACATATTAATGTTTTAAAGTGAATTAATACTTGTATAGGTACAGTACAGAGCCATTCAGTAGTTTAACATCTTGTGAAAGTCATTAAAAAACTTTTCAGTAAACTTGCATTTCACAATAAAGTAAGATCTTATTTCCTATCAAGGATATATATATATATAAAAACACGACGCTCCACTTCTGAAACGCGAGCGGTGGGTTATGACGCTAGAGGAGGTCGGACCAAAACCGTGGCGCAGCCGTAACACAACGCAGACGGACCCGGTGGAAACTAGGGGTTAGTCCTCTACTCTGACTCCCTTGAGCTTAGACAAAAATAAGAATGAAATATAATAAAAATATTTGTAGGACTATTTATATTCTGTTGCACGGTTGAAAATGTTTCGTATCTTGTATTTTGAGGAGATACTCTGACACATAAAAAACAAAACGTTTTTAAACTAAAATATGCGTCACATCCTGCTACGGTCCGCACCAGCGCCTTTTCTTACAGGTGAACAACCTGACCCCCGGCTCGATGAGCGAACTATGGATAAATCAAAGAAAAGAAAAGTATCGGAGGAACACAGGATTTAATTCTGCGTGGTTGGAGTTATATGCTTTCACAGCAAACAATGCTGGTTTACCGGTATATTTGATATGTAGAGAAGTTGTCAAAGGCGCTGCAGCCTTTACGTATTGGAGGAAAAACACGGAAGAGGAAGACAGCTGACGATCTTCAGTAATAATT
Organism: Harpagifer antarcticus; assembly: GCA_902827135.1. Taxonomy (NCBI): domain Eukaryota; kingdom Metazoa; phylum Chordata; class Actinopteri; order Perciformes; family Harpagiferidae; genus Harpagifer; species Harpagifer antarcticus. The sequence goes on along the minus strand of CADEHL010001195.1, from coordinate 213,345 downwards.
CAATCAGTTAACTCTTTTTAGGGTGCAGCTATGTTTTATTTATATTCATTTTCTTCAAATATGCAGAGGACTCCCCAAGTGCTGTGTTGATTTATTTTAAAGTTGGCCCACGTCTCCAATGTTCATTGTTGCGCATAACAGAGGATTCAGACATTGTACATTAAATATATAACAAAACACGCCTATTCTCCTCCTTATCTCTTTCATGACTTTTCATTTAATACATTTTAAACGCTGTAATCAATACTCCAAAAATACAGGAAATACTTCACGGCCAGTTTCATTTCCGGATGTTGTCTCATGCTACCCACGTCTGTAAACAAACGTATTCAAATAAACTGTACCTTCATTTAATATTCAGCAATAACAATATCTTGACGTCTATAGTTGTAGTGTTGAAATCAGTAGGTTTCGGTGTTTCATATCGCTACTAAATTCACCTCTATAGTAAATGGTATATTAGCCACATGCTAAATGCTAACCGGAGATGAAGGATTTTCAGAATAAAAGCTTAACAACTGGTTGTGCACAAGAACTTCTGGTTTTTCAGTATAAAACAGCATTTAAACTGACGGTATGTTTAAGGTACTTTATGCCATAAAAACATTGATTTTAATTTCTAACACCAGACAGTGGGACATTGTACGAAAAGTCAGCAAACTCAGCACTGATAGTGTGCACAACATGATTGCAGCGTCCAGGCAGCTCCCGTTCGAGCATATATGCCTTGAGCTGCACATAGCTCCAACGATCCATCACAGTGTCCACACACACACACACACACACACACACACACACACACACACACACACACACACACACACACACACACACACACACACACACACACACACACACACACACACACACACACACACACACACACACACACACACACACACACACACACACACACACACACTTTGTTTTGTAATGTTCAGAGGTTGTTGTGTTTAATAGTCATGAGAATATTTGTCATTGTTCAAATGATAAACAAACATATAAAGCATATTTGTCCACTCATATGTTGATAAGAGTATTAAAAACTTGAAAAATATCCATCTAGAACAGATAAAAAATGTGTGATTAATTTGCGATTAATCGCGATTAATTATGGACAATCATGCGATTAATCGCGATTAAATATTTGAATCGACTGACAGCCCTAATAAAAACACATGCTAAAAGAGTTGATTTTGATGCAATGAAGTAGTAAAAATACAAACTCAGTTACATATTTTAAGACCCATTCCTGCAACATTCTATTCCCTTTCTTTATAGATACTGAGGAGAATTTCTTCCACTGTATGCATCCAACATCAGAATTGTACTTACTAGAGTTTCAACTTTCAAGATCATTACACATTAGAAATGCAGGATGCATACTTTAGGGAAATACTAAATGCCTACAAAGGGAAAAATAAATGAGTCAGGTAAGGTTAGTTTCTATCTATTACTCTCTGTAATCGGTTTCCTCCCACATACACGGTCTTCCCCCCCTACCTACCTCAATCACTCCATGTGTTGCCGTCGTCTCTGAAATGAGGACAGATACTGTAGGGTGTGGGGGGGATGCACCAGTGAGCTCCATAGAAAATGTATTAGCACTCTAACATTGGCCAACCAAAACTGTAATGCTTAAGCACTTTGCCATGGTGAGATGTCAAATGGATGTGTCATGCTTGATGAGAAATCATTTGTTCCCAGCTTCCTGTCCCTCTCATTTCCTGTGTGTGTGTGTGTGTGTGTGTGTGTGTGTGTGTGTGTGTGTGTGTGTGTGTGTGTGTGTGTGTGTGTGTGTGTGTGTGTGTGTGTGTGTGTGTGTGTGTGTGTGTGTGTGTGTGTGTGTGTGTGTGTACTTAAGTTACCAAACCATCTGCATTGGTATTTCTGCATCGTAGCACTTGTGAAAAATATTTTCATATATTCATTCACATCTGTGCATTAGTGTGTAGACATCGCCTTGGACAAATGTACGTTTGCAAATGTGTGTGTGGATGTGTGTGTGTGTGTCCTCCACTCCTCTAATGAACAGAGAACGCTGTGTGTCCCCTTGAAGTGTAAAAACAGAGGCAAGTCAGTGCATTACAGTCATTAGATGAGTTACATGAACTCTCATTAGCTCCTGCAGAAGCACAAGTGGGACTTATTAAATGTATTCATTGTCATTCAGCCATTCAGCCACCAGCTGAGTGTGTCTGAATTACAACTGCACCATAGCATTATTATACAATTCCTCTCATATGCTTGGATTATTAGTGTTTTTAGTCCGAAAGTTGGTAACAATAAAGTGTAGTTTTGTAGAGCTTCGCTGGGTTTTTCCTTCTCTGCACAATGTTCCTGCTCCTCTGCACAACCCTAACCCTTACCCAAAACATCCATTCCCATATATGTGAACACCTCAACTTAATGCACAGCTGTCATCAAGGTGTCACAACCTGGAGTTTGTTGGGTTCAGAATTCCAGAAAAGACAGACAACTTCTAAGTTTAACTATTTATTGTAAAGAGAGCAAAATATATATATTACTTTGCCAAGGACTCATCACGTGTTTGGGAATCACAGGCAGCAAAACTGTAATCTGTAACCACCAAATCCGTCAAGAGCCTCGAACCTCGTGCGACAATACATTTTATTACACAGGGCGTTGCCCGTACATTTTTGATTGGTCAAGACTAGCTGAAGAGATACCATGGTTTAGACTTGGTTCTCTTTGGTTGGTGTGCAGACTCAGAATCTCTTGGCAACCCGATCCTCCAATCAGCATTCGGCCGGCCCGTGGAAGTCCCTCCCTACTCTGGCACCATCATACGTAATTAGTTTTGATGAAGCTTCTACAGAAAAGTGGAATCTTGGTTATACTGATTCCCAGCTATGCGTGGGCGCGGAGCTAACCCAGGCGGCCAAGGCCTCAATAACTCAAGTGTTTCTACAGTGCCTGCATCTGGCTTCTGCTACTTTCTATTGCAAGCTGAAAACTTTCTTCTGACTATTCCCCTCGTTGGTATCTAACCCATCAGAATCTGGGATTAGTGATTGTGTCTATTTATTCTATAGTCACAGCAATCTCATATGCACAATAAGTATATAATGTAATAAGAATCAGTCTTGTAATGTTATACAAAAATAGACTCCACAAGTCTGCTTCACAAAGATAGACTATGGAATATATCAAACTAAGAACAGACTGCAGATAGATGTCTTGAGTACCTTTTAAGTAGGGCTGATCTGCAATGAACTCTCTTCTGACAGGCACATCATAGTTTATCCAGACTTCTCACTGATATTTCTAACTGTTACTGAACTCTCTGAAAACTCTTTCCCTTCTTGTTAATTGCTAATTAACGTTCAGAAACCACAAATTATAAGCAATATTTTTGTTTTGTTTGGTGCCAAGTCCCATGGTAACCATCAGTGATTTTTACCCCGTGTTTTCAAATACACTAGTACTTGCATACCATGACGCGAATGGATCTGGCCCTTCCTACATCCAGGACATGGTTAAACTGTACACCCCAGCGCGTGCACTCCGCTCTGCATCAGCCAAACGACTCGCTGCACCCTCGCTGCGAGGGGGACCCAAGTTCCCATCATCAAAAACACGTGGGTTTGCTATCCTGGCTCCAAAATGGTGGAATGAGCTCCCCATTGACATCAGGACGGCAGAAAGCCTGCACATCTTCCGGCGCAGACTGAAAACTCATCTCTTTCGACTCCACTTCGAGCGATAGAATTACTAACAAGGCACTTATATACTAATATAGGACTGGCTTATCTAAAGCCAGCTGAGTAGCACTTGAAATGTTTGGCTCTATGATACCTGATGTACTTATATGATTCTGTTTTCTTCTGGGCTGTGTCTTCCTGGTCGTATGTACTTATTGTAAGTCGCTTTGGACAAAAGCGTCAGCTAAATGCAATGTAATGTAATGTAATGTAACATGTTACTATTTTAAACTAAAACCCATAGATCTTTAACTTCATGACTTTTTCTAAAATTGGTTAATTTATCATCTAATACATTTGGGATGTGGGATTAAAATGAAAACATATATGATGATGTATACCTAGTACCGCAAATGGGGTAACTCTTACTCCTCATTGCAACAAAGGAATAATGATATGCTAAACTTTGGCACCACATCTGTTTGCCTATGTTTAGGTGTCTTTTGATACGGCGGTCATATCATGATCTAGAGCTAGCTAGATTTGATCCATACGAACATAAACATGAGTGAGGGAGAATCGGACAGGAGGGAGATCAAACAGTGTCGGTCAATCATTACTGGATCTGGCGAGCTGCATGAGTCTAACGCCACTGTTAAGGCGATAGTTCTGTAGTTGTTTAGTCCTGTGGTCCTTGTTTATTGGGCACCCAGATGATGGTTGGGTTCTTGAAGCAGGGTGGTAGAGACCGTGGATCAGCACAGTGCTTAAGGTTGGAGGGAGAAGCTGGTCTAGCTGCAGTTCACCAAACTGTTGACAACGTTTGGTAAAATCCTCTCAGTGCTTTGCTAAACCAGTGCTTTGACTCTTTTTACTGATTTCGGTCCAAACCCCTAACTGCTTCCCAGGGGCGGCGGGTGCTGTAGGCTAGGGAAGGCTAAGCCTTCCCAAATATTTGTGTCACTGCATCCTGGTAAAATACAAATATAATGTATAATGTCTGTGTCTTTGACATTAGCGCTGCTAGCCACCTGTGCCCTGTACTACGAAGCCAGTTCAACATACCATGGATATGTTTGAGTAACAAACAAACTAACAAACGAGAGCTCGCTAAGCGGTCCTACGACGCTCGTTATCAACTCGGTAAATCAAGCCAGGGTTTCTCTCTCCAGCTGAGAGCATGTTCACGTGAAAGGGGCGGGGTTAGCTACATTTGACCAATCACAAACAGGGACAAGTGTACTGACAGCGCAGCGTCATACTTCATCAATGAAAAGTAAACTAATATTAGACAAATATGAGCTTTAAACATCCATGATTTAAACATATAATCCAGGATACAAGCCACAGAGTTAAACCTGCAAGGTGAATACAGAACAACTGGTTAAAAAATAACTAGGTCTACCGAGTGTTTTTAAAGCGTATAGTTTTATGATATCACTGCCCCATCTAAGACACGAGTGGATCTGACTTTCATTACATTTGACTCGAGTGTTTCGTCAACATAATGTGTTGCTTAAAATAATACTTCTGCATACAGTATGTGACACTGTAAGTGTTGCACGGCCAGATACGGCTGGAGAAGCTGACTCAGATAAGGAAATATATGATATATTATGATATTATATGATCGATGATCTGATTGATGATGTAATATGAATGATAAGTGCGACACGTCAGGTAAAAAAAGTTATTTAGCCTTCCCAAACCTGAGCCTCACGCGCCGCCTATGCTGCTTCCCTCTTTTCCAGGCTAAGCGGTCACTTTGAATTGCCTTGTGTTGGAAGTTGCTATATAAATAAACTTGCATTGCCTTCAGATTATGGTTAATTCTTCCCACCGGAGCATGTGCATCACATTTGGTGTATTCCTGTCCACTTTGGGCTACATGTTTGTGGTATTTTTGGCGCCCTCTTTGGGTCAGGGGAAAATGCTTTTATTAGGCCTATTCCCCAACACAGGCTGAATATATCCACCAGAATGTATGATGGTTGCAGTGCGCCCCAAGACACTCTGGGGGCCCCAGGCAAAAGATAAATGCTCCCCCCCCCCCCGTAGCGGAGCGGTGCTGAGATCTGACACTGAAATTATGAAGCAGCTTTTGTCGGCGCGCAATGCATGGGGTCCCCTAGAGGGGGTTTCATTGCAGTAAATTAAAGGGGGTTTGAGGTTGTAGTTGCTGTGGACCTTTTTAAATCGACCTTAAAGTAGTAGCAAGTAGTGGCCTGCCTTGCCTGTCGGGCAAACAGCACCCCTGGATTGTTGGATACATTGTTTATCCAGTTAAGCCCCAAGCCTGTTTTTCAGGTCTCAGGCTCGAAAATGACATTCCCAGAACAAATGACTATAGGCACCTATTTCACACCAAGTTATTTGCTGTACTTAGTTCATCAGAACTAAAGAGTTCTGATTAACTAAAGAGCAGAACGCGTTCACACCGGAATAAATCCCTGGGGGTGGATTAGGCAAATGAAGCCGCTGACGTCACTTCTTCTTCTTTTGCTTTGGGTTTACTGGCAGGCCGCAAACAACTTCACGGCGTATACTGCACAGCAAATACCAAAGTGTTACAATCCCAGAGTACTGATGACCAGAGTAGAAATGTTTACACTTTGGAGTAGAATGGACATAAAGTACACTTCTCAGAGTGCACCAGAACCTCTCTTTGGTGTTGTTTCTTTGTGTGGTGTTGGTGTTGACTTGTGTAGTGTATATTCTGGGATGATGGACTCCCTCAGAGTATATCTTTGCATTGAGTCTGTCTGGTCTGCATCGATCTTAGGTTTCGATTCTTCATCAGATAGGCCGCGCCTTCTCATTGGTTTAATGCAGCCTCGTGACCCCCGGCTTTTTGAAAATATTCTCCAGGAAAAGCGCGACCGTGACCATTTCAGATTGATGCAAGATTTATACATCCATGGATCGAACACGGCAACATTTCTCCACAGGACTGTAACACTAGGTAAGTAGACACCAAGTGAATAATTCTGAATATTCATATTTGTCTTCTTGTTTTAATTTGTATAACTAAACAACTATAAACGATAACGTTAGCAAGTAGAATATTTGTGACGTTAATGTAGTGGTAACGTTAGCCGTAGTCAATCAGATTAACGTTATTCTGACAAAGAAAGATGTATTTCTTTACTATTTTAGCTGCCGCTCCCGTGTTAATTGTTAGGCTTCATTCACACCGACTCAGGGGGAAAACCGCTCCTCTTTCCAATCATTCGACAGGGGGTAACGTTACGGAAGTGTCGCAGCGGCCTTGAATAAATGTTTTTTTTTAAGTATAAGTAAAAGCACTCATTGTGCAGTGAAATTGTCGCTGTCAGTGTTTTACTATTTTTGGGATGCTGTTAGGTTTTATATTACTGCTGCATTAATGTGTATGTTGCATTTGACTTCTGTTCATGGTAATGGCCAAGCTGATCTGATTTGCTATCAAAGGTTTTTGTCAGTGTCTGACCCATCCATCAAAAATATGATGCACAGTGTAGTTATATTTGTGTTTATTGTTATCTTACAGTCATCTCCAGCCTTCAGGAGTACTCTGGTCCAGTGGAGGCAACCCTACATCCTAGCAGTTGGGACCACAAGAAACAGCTCCATGAGTACTACATTGCGTTGGATGGTGAGCTCCTTCCCTGCAAGGCCAAGTCTTCCCTGTCAGTTTTGATGAACTTTTTAAAGCACATTATGTGTTTGGGATCTCCTATGACCAGGCCCTAAACGACATGTACACATTTTTGCAGACCACCATCTACAACATTGATGTAAACTGGTTGCTATGTACACTTTTAGATGTTGGTCATCCTGCTCGGTGATTGTTAGTCTTTCAAAACACTATTTGTTTCAGTTTACTTTGCACATTAGCACTAGTGTATGGTATTCCACGTTGTCCATATGTTGTAACAGGATTTTAGAATGATGACCTCTAAAGTGTTTCCCCAGGCTAAAGAGGCCTAATGAGCAAATGTAAACACATTTGGTACTGATTAGATGTTATATTTAAAACACATCAAAATCAAAACATTTTAAATAAACGCATGTTTTCAAGAATCTGATATGTACTTTATTTCCTGAAGTGTTAATGATTCACCCCAACAATTGTTTGTTTGGTGTATATCAGCTAAACAGCACTGAAACAGTGTGAAAAATGACCATGGAGTACATTTTCTCTCTCAAAGTGTTGAATAATCAGCTCTGCACAGTGAAACTAAAAGACTGACTAAGAGTACATTTTAACTCTCTGAGGGTTCTAGGTTTACACTGCACGTGTTGGAAAGCACTCAAACAGTGTCAAAAAAGTACCAGTTATAGAGTATATTTTGACTCCCAAAGTGTTCAAATGTAACTCTTTATTTGGAGTTTATATTTTACACTTTTGACAGTGTTCAGAGAACACCAAACTATTGGACCTATATACACCCCGAGACTGGTGTTAAATGTACTCTTATAGAGTACAATGTACACTGTGGTTTTTGCTGTGAGCCACCCGAATTCCCCGGCCGGAAGTCCCCGGAGTTGGGGACTGGCTTCTGAAGCCTTCCGAGTAAATCGCCAGAAATGCCGACACCTCCTCATCTCCACCGCTTCCATGTTTTCTTTTGTGTTGCCATAAGTTAGTCTCTCTCCGTTTGTGCGCTGGGCTAATGCTAATAATGCTAATGCTAGGGCTAATGCTAATAATGCTAATGCAAGGAAAATAAAATGGCGGCTTCACAAAACTTTTTGGGAGTTTTACGGGGTGTGGTTTGCAATCCGCCCTAGTAGGACAGTAGGGTATAATGAGTTATTTAAGGTAAGATGGCGCCTGCTCATTAAGGGCTTTGTAGGCGAGAAGAAGAATTTTAAATTCTATCCTGTGTTCTATAGGGAGCCAGTGTAAGGCAGCCAGAACAGGAGTAATGTGGTCCCTTTTCCTAACTCTGGTTAGTACACGTGCTGCAGCATTTTTAATCAGCTGAAGGGACTTAACTGACTTTTTGGTACACCCTGATAATAAAGAGTTACAATATTCCAGCCTTGAAGTAACAAATGCATGGACTAGTTTCTCTGCATCGTTTTGAGGCAAGATATGCCTGATTTTTGCAATGTTGCATGAAAGAAGGCGGTCCTTGAGATTGATTTTATGTGGCCGTTAAAAGATAAATCGTGATCAAATATAACACCGAGGTTCCTTACAGTCTCACTGGAGGCCAAATTAATGTCATCCATAGTTAGTATATCTTTAGATAATTTGTTTCGTAGATTATTTGGGCCGAGTACAATAACTTCAGTTTTAGCCGTGTTTAACATCAAAAAGTTTAAGGTCATCCACGTTTTTAAGTCCTTGAGGCAGTCTTGAATTTTATTTAGATGATTGGTTTCATCAGGCTTGATGGATAAATATAGTTGAGTATCATCCGCATAACAGTGGAAATGTACAGAATGATTCCTTATAATACTGCCTAGCGGAAGTATATATAGTGTGAACAAAATAGGTCCAAGCACTGAGCCCTGTGGCACTCCATGGCTAACTTTGGTTTGCATGGAAGATTCATCGTTGACACACACAAACTGAGAGCGTTCAGATAGATAGGACCTAAACCAGCCTAAAGCAGTTCCCTTTATGCCAACTAAGTGCTCTAGTCTTTGCAATAGGATATCATGGTCGATAGTATCAAATGCAGCACTGAGATCGAGCAAAACAAGAATAGATACAAGTCCTTTGTCTGAGGCTATTAGAAAGTAATTTGTGACTTTAACCAGAGCTGTCTCTGTGCTATGATGTGTTCTAAAGCCAGACTGAAAATCTTCAAATAAATCATTGTTTTTTTAAGTAATCACACAACTGTTTTGCGACGACTTTCTCAAGAATTTTTTAGAGGAACGGAAGATTAGAAATAGGTCTATAGTTGGCTAAAACCTCTGGATCGAGGTTGTGCTTTTTAAGAAGAAGTTTTATTACTGCTACTTTAAATGATTGGGGAACATAGCTTGAAAGACATATTCATAATATTTAATAAAGTGCTAATTAATGGAAAAACTTCCTTTAACAGCTTAGTTGGCGGGTCTAAGATACACGTTGATGGTTTGGAAGAAAGAATAATTGAATTCAATTGTTCAAGGTTTATGGCTGAAAAGCATTCTAATTTACTAGTGTAATATTAGAACTTACATTTCCGGGAGCTGTTGATAACACTATACTGGTCAAAGGCAAGAGGTCATTAATTTTGTTTCTAAGGGTAACAACTTTATCGTTAAAAAAGCACATAAAATCATTACTACTGAGTGCTATGGGAATAGAAGGCTCAATAGAGCTGTGGCTCTCTGTCAGCCTGGCTACAGTGCTGAAAAGAAATCTTGCATTATTCTTATTCTCATCTATTAATGAAGAGTAGTAAGCTGCTCTCGCTTTACGCAGTGCTTTCTTATATTCATTGAGAGTAATATGCCAAATTAAACGAGATTCTTCAAGTTTAGTTGAATGCCATATCCTTTCAAGTTGTCTCGACTTTTGCTTTATTTTGCGGGTTTCGGCATTATGCCATGGAGCTAATCTATGTTGTTTTATTTTCTTCTTTTTCAAAGGAGCAACAGAGTCTAATTTTATTCGCAGCGCATCTGTAGCACTATCAACAACATGATTAATTTGGAGTGGTGTACATTTTGTATAAGTTTCCTCCCTTACATGCAGACATGCTATCGAGTTAAGTATTGGTGGAATCTCTTTCTTAAATGTGGCCATAGCACTAACAGGTTTCTGCTGCAGGAGCTTTTGACTAATGTTTTTTTAGTCTAGTAACAGTACTTCAAAAGTTACCAAAAAATGTTTGGATAAAGCAGGATTATGCTATATTATCAATACCATAAATCAGAACAAGGTCGAGAGTGTGATTATAACAGTGGGTTGGTTTATTGGAAACCAATATCATCTAGAGTTAAATGCAACAGTAAGGCTATTTTTATCATCGTCAACATGCACTGGTCTGAAAGACTACTGTGTGGCTTGTTACGCCCAGGTTTAGGGGAACTTAGGCGCAGCACAAAATGTGCACTCTCCCCACTCTTCCCACTCCCAAGAACACAGACAGAGTCAGAGAATGCCGTTTGGTAAATTTAATGACCAAAAAATTATTACAAACAGGAGTAACAAAACCATAAAACGAACAAACCTTTAAACACAAACATCTTACCTAACGAAAGAGAAAATAAACGTACAGGCTTCTTACCTACTCTACTGTAAAAACGAATATTCAAAAGAAAAGGGTTTTGCACTCCTAAGACAAAAGTAAAGCGTGTCTACAAAGACAAGTTCAGTAGCTTTTCTTACAACAGTCTCACGACACAAGAAGGACCGGTATATAGTGATGTTACGTATTGCGCCGAGACTTCGGCGCGTGTGGCGAGTAATCTCCGAAGCTTTTTGTGAAGCCTGTATCGAGGCTTGTATCGCTTTGGGCCAGTGACGTCATCGATGACAAACGAAGCCTCGCTGCCTGTCGATACCACGTGACTGCTTCAGGAAGCGCTTCAGATCTTGGCGCGTGCTTCTGACAGATAAAAACCCATGGGATTCGAATCAAGATGTGTGAACCTTGTGAGAGGAGAACACTGTCGTTTGCCAGTTTTGGTTGTACGATATTTTTGCAACTCGTTAGAATGGAGCCAGCAAAGAAGAGAAGGACTTCCCCTGTGTGGGAATACTTTGATCTGATTTCACCCAATAAGGTAGGTTGCATACATAGTATATTACAATGGATGTATTATGTTAGATTTTGTATGGTTCATTTTTTTACTTTTTCTATTTCATTCAAAGGTGAAGTGTTTATTGTGCTCCAGGGAACTGGGATACAATAATAATACTTCATCCATACTAAGGCATTATCGTGCCATACAGGAGAACAAGGAAGGACATGGAGGTGGACCTGCTAAAGGTTTGTCATTTAATATTTTGGAATAATATATTTTATAATTTTAACCATGTTAACTTCACTCTATCATGCAAATAAAAGAAAGTTACAAGATACTCATTCTTAACACAGCTTCCCCGTTAACACAAAATTAAAGATGTATTTAATTGTCAAATTAGCAGTAACATAAACATAGCATTATTATTATTATTCATTATTAACCAATGTAAGAAAGGTCAAAGCACATACCTTATAAAATATATTGTTTTATATAAAATTCATGAATATATATATATATATATATATATATATATATATATATAAATATATATAAATAAATATATATATATGCCTGAACTACCAAGAGCTACCAAGAGCCGAGGAGTGACAGCTGCAAGATCAGTTGGATGAGACTGAATGGTAAAGTTGTCCATAAAAAACTATTATATTCATAAAGTGTACAGCTATTATATGCATAAAGTGTACAGCTATTATATTCATAAAGTGTACAGCTAATAAATATATATATATATAAATATATATATATATATATATATATATATATATTAGCTGTACACTTTATGAATATAATAGTTTTTTATGGACAACTTTACCATTCAGTCTCATCCAACTGATCTTGCAGCTGTCACTCCTCGGCTCTTGGTAGTTCAGGCATTTATCAAACCTGGCAACTCCGGGCTTCCTTGCAGCTGTCAATCAAAGTCCAGTGGCTCCGCCCCAAAGTGTCAGAAACTTTTCACACGCGCGTAGACAGACTCCGCGAGCGAGTGAAGCTGACACTCCCGCGAGGGAGCGCATAGCGGCTCGCGGGGGTTTAATCTGCGCGCGAGTTTTGATTGATTGATTGAAAAGTTTATTAACAGCTTGTATATTGGGTACAGTACAGTACAGCTCAAAACATACAATTGTTAAGGGGATGCAGACCAGAGAAAGACTTTCGTCTTGTTTACATCAGGGTCCCCAATTTCCAATTCATCATATCATTTAAGACATGTAAGACATATTTGACAAACAGATGGGTTATTTACAATTTACATACAGGTGGTTTTTTTACATACAGATTTCTTATTTACAATTTTCATTTTAGATTTCATTCTAATACATCCTAACCGGACATTTAAGACCAACCAAGTCTACAGATATACAGTTAGTAACAGAGTCTAAAATGCGAGTATATACATAGATGGGGGGGGGAAGCTGTCCATTGTACGACAGGTTGAGATTTGTACCATTACCGGGGCCAGTTTTGCAATGCTCTCCCCCGAAGGTGCTCTTTAAGAGAGGCTTTGAAGGTAAGTACAGTTTTACTTTCCTTTACAGTTGTGGGAAGAGTGTTCCACCTTGAAGTGGCATAATTCCGAAACGTGTATTCCCCCTTTTTTGTGCCAAATCTGGGTTTCACATGATTTGTGGAGCTCCCTCTGGTGTTATGATCATGGTATTCCTTGACCTTTGGGAAGAATTTTGACAAGTACATGGGTACCATAGATCTTGTAGACCAGGCCCATTGCAAGAAGCTGTACTCTGTCGTCTACTCTAAGCCATCCTAGGTTGTCAAAGTGGGTAGAGGTGAGGTGGGTTCTAGATGAAAGGTCAAGCAGTAGTCTGACCAGTTTATTTTGTGATGTTTGAAGTTTTATTTTTAGCGCCTTGGAGGTGCTATGGTACATGACGTGCAAGCATAGTCATAGTACCCTTGAATGAGGGCTCCTACCAGAGTCTTCAGGGTGTTTTTGTTTACCAGAGAGGAGATCCGGTATAGGAATCTAGTTCTTTGATTGACTTTTTTTATTACATTGGATGCCATTTTGTCACAGGAGAGGTTTGCCTCAAGAATAGATCCTAGGTATGTAATTTCCTTCTTACTTGTGACAATAATGTCGCCCACTGCAACTGAAAAGTCGTCGGATTTGCTGAGATTATGTTTTGAACCGAAGAGAATGGACTCTGTTTTACCCAGGTGTAATGACAATTTATTATCGGCGAGCCAGGTGCAGATTCTGCCGAGCTCGGAGCTGACAGTTTTTTCAACCTGCAATCTGCTCCTGTCCGAGACCGGCAGTGCTGAGTCGTCCACGAACAGGAACAAGTTGCAGTCACATGCTGATGACATGTCATTTGCATAAATTAGGAACAGTAACGGACCTAATATGCTTCCTTGTGGAACACCACAGCTCACTGGGAGGGGGGGGGACAGAGTACCGTTTACCTCCACCATCTGTTCTCTCCCCTCCAGGAAGGATTGCATCCAGCTCACCGATAGTTTATCAAAACCAATTGCTTTTAGCTTGTCAATCAGAATGGGGTGATTGACAGTGTCGAAAGCCTTTTGTAGGTCCAGCATCACCATGCCGCAGTACTTGCCCTCGTCCACCTCTTGTTTGATGTGGTCGCTCAAATAAAGAAGGCATGTGTCAGTGGAGTGGGATGTTCTAAAGCCAGATTGAAATTCATAGATTAGTTTCTTTTCCGCGAGGTACTTTTCGACCTGTTCATACACTATTTTTTCTATGACTTTCGAGATGGAGGTAAGTATAGAAACAGGGCGGTAGTTGCCTGGGTCCAATTTGCTGCCCCTTTTTGTGCAGGGGGGTTACTCTTGCAATTTTGAAGTCTCTGGGTACTTTTCCCTGTTTTATGGAAAGGTTAATTATGTGAGCTATGACTGGTGAGATGGCGGTTGCTGTGTCTCTGAGGAATTTGGAGGGGATATTGTCGTGGCCAGTGGCCTTGTTAGGTTGGAGGGCGCTCAGTTTAATGAGTACCTCTGCTGTTGTTACCCTTGCTAGACTGAAATCATCTTTGCGTACCCCTAGGTTTTTGTAGTAGGTCATGATGTGATCTACTCCAAAAAGCCCTGAGTGGGAGGGTAATTTATTTACAAGAGTTGTGGCTATGTTTGTGAAAAAAATGTTCAAGTACTTGGCCACATCCAGTTTGTCTGTGATGAGCCTGTTATCTGTCTTTATGTTTATGTTCGAAAATCTGGTTTTGAGTTTTTTACTGCAGCCAAGCTGGTTATTGAGTAATTTCCAAAGTTCACGGGGTTTATTTTTGTTTTCCTCAGTTTTGACATTGATGAAATTCTTTTTGGCAGTTTTGATCATGGAGCTTACGTCATTTCTTAGTCTGTTTCTTTCAATTTTTAGTTCAGTCACGTGGGCCTGGAGTTCACTGCTCGTGCTTTTGGAAAGCATTGACTGACTTTTATGAAACTCAGAGCATTTTTTGTCTCTGGTTTTCATGGCGGTCAGTATGCCGGAGTGCATCCACGGCTCAGCACGATTTTTTATCCTGGTTGTTCTTAGGGGGGCCAAATCATTGAGTATTGCAGAGAATTTGTTTTTGAAACCAAGCCATGTTTCTTCAACTTGTGTACCACTGAGCTCATCTGACCAGTCCAGGCTCTCCAGCTCTAGGTTAAAGGCCTCGCTAGAGTAGTTTTTGAGGTCTCTAGATATGACTGTTTTGTGACAGCCGGCCCTTTGTTTTAGCTTTTTGCGGGTACAGAATATCATATAATGATCACTTAACCCGCATGCTATAACCCCTTTACTGGAGATCCTGGACTTGTCAGAGGTCAGAATGAGATCAATGGTAGTTGCATTTTTTGCGCGTGTAAAAGCACATTTTCCGCTCGTGAGTAGCTTGTTTTACGTGCTAGAATATTGACCCAAATCTGACTCCATACTAGCTGACATGGCTGCAGTGAGCCTGACCTCTGACATGTGGACGTCCATCAATATGGATGCCTATCTGGCTGTAACCTGCCACTTTGTTGCCGATAACACACGTCTCAATTCTGTGTTGTTAGGAGTGCAACAATTTCCCCATACACACACTGCTGAAAACCTGGCCAGAGTGAAAGCCTCCCTCATGGAGGAATGGGGAATCACTGACAAGGTCACTTGCCTAGTGACGGATGGTGCAGCCAATATGATTTCCTGTGGCAAACAATTAAAGCTAGGTCATGCAATATGCATTGCACATACACTGAATTTGATTGTCAAAAAATCTCTTGACATGACCCCTGTGCTGTGTGATATTCGAGCCAAGGCAAGAAAACTGGTGGGATATTTCAGGAGCAGCACCCTTGCTAAGGTATGTGCTTTGACCTTTCTTACATTGGTTGATAATGAATAATAATAATGCTATGTTTATGTTACTGCTAATTTGACAATTAAATACATCTTTAATTTTGTGTTAAAGGAGAAGCTTGTATCGGTGCAAAGGCAATTGGGAAGGCCCAGACTGAAGCTCCTGCAAGAGGTGGAGACCCGCTGGAACAGCACATATCACATGCTGCAACGTCTGGTAGACCTCAGAGAACCAGTTGGTGCGGCATTAGCCAGTTTGAACACAGAAATCACCACAGTGCTGAGTTCACCACCATAAGTGGGTGCCTCTCTCTGCTGTCTGGATTCAATGATGTCACCATTGAGCTTTCTGAGGAGAAAAATGTATCTGGTTCCAAGGTTGTGCCCCTCCTCAAAATGCTGGAGCAAATGCTTCATGAGGAGATGGCAAAAACTGCAGTAGCAGTGGCCTAATAAATGGGAGAACATCTATTAAGGCAGCTAAGAGAGAGGCTCCACACACTCCAATCTATGAGCATCATGTCATTGGCAACGCTACTGGACCCTAGGTTCAAACTGATCAGATTTTTTAGCTGCAGAAGCCACAAAAAGGCTTGTGACTGAATGTGGTGCACTGATTCGAACACCTGAAGCCGTGCCCCAAGAAAGTCCATCCACATCTCAACCTGGACAAGAAACCCCAGGTAATTTTATTATTTTAAAGCAATTTGAAGTAATTACTACATCCACTGACACTCTGTGTATACTTTTCAGGAAACAAACTCTGGCATAAATTGGATCAGACTGTGAAGATGTCCAGGAAGACCAAGAATGCCACAGCTGACGCAACTGTTGAAGTCCAGCGGTACCTGGCCGAACCAAATATCGGACGCGTGGAGGACCCTCTGAACTACTGGCAGACAAAACCTTTGTCCAAACCTGCATAAACTTGCAGTCACTTTTTTGTGCACACCTGCTTCCTCAGTCCCGTGTGAAAGGGTCTTTTCAAAGGCAGGAGAAGTTGTGTCAAAGAAAATAAATTGCCTAAGCCCGAAAACTGTGGAAAAAATATTGTTTTTAAACAAAAACCAATAACATTGTTCCATAAATCACAAACATGTTCACTGCCCTCTGCAAAGTCACACAAGCATTTTCACTGCCCTCTGCAAAGTCACACAAGCATTTTCACTGCCCTCTGCAAAGTTAAACCCTTCTTCTTTTCCAGTTTTCGAACATATATTGCATCTTTTGTCTTTATAGAAGGCAGCGGACATTTACATGTATTTATGTATAGATATAACAACAAGATACTGTATTGATACGTTGTTTTTATTATTATATACAGTCATTTTAAAACACTTACTGGTGCAAAATTCTGTTAATACAGGATTACAAATACATTTGACATCTTTTACACTTTTGTATCATTATTTCCAGTATTTTTAGTATGTCAAAGATTACAAATAGTATTTGGCTGTTTTACAGCTGTTCACCAACAGGGGGTCTTGTGTGCACATGAAGCCCATGATGAAGCCCATGATGAACCTTTTAGTGAACCGATTTGCTGGAAGCAGAAAGTGCTTTAGATCGGTTGATGTATAATAAGAACCATATTACACCTCCTGTACCCGGACTGGTGACACGATGGAATTAAGAGAGCTCAGACCCTCTTATATAGAGGTCGGAACATGTTTTAAGTATAAATAAATAAAAGTAGGAATAAAAACATCAATGAATAAATACAGGAATAAATACAAGAATAAATAGCATTCAGTGTTTTCAGATGAATTCATTGTGTGTGCTGTGGCTCAGCTGGAAAGCTGGAAAACGACTGGTCAATACATCTTTTTTGTTGTTTATAAAAGCTACAGCTAAATGAGATAATGTAGTTAATAAATGTATTCTTTGATATGGTTTAGCCTTTCTCAGGCTACAACATGGTTAAGTTTACGAATATTATTAAGGAATACAAATCCCTCTTTGCAATGTTTACCAGCGTCCTTAGGCTTTTGAATCACAATCATTAAACTGGAATAAATACAATATTGTTAACATGAAAATATGATTTAATGTAAGTTGTTTAGAGTTATTCTAAGGCTTTACTCATTGGGAACACGGTATAAGATAGAGCACACTGTTGAGATGTCCAATCTGCCTATTTTACACACTTTGACCAACAGGGGGGTTGTGTTCAAATGAAGCCCATGATGAAGCCTCGTGAGATGAACCCTTTTGCGAACCAATTGGCTGGAAAGCTTCATAAGGCTTCATCTCGCCATCACTACCGGTATACGGTATACATAAGTATTTAGCACAACAGGACAGATATCATAACGCAAATGTGTGACCTGCTCCATCGAAAGCAGTCACATTGACCCGAAGACACATTTTGAGTTGTATACACTGTTGGAAAGAGGAGATTCATAGCTTTCTAATGATATCAGGATTGTTTTTGTACTTCAAATATTAAGCGAAATATGTCACATTATATAATGACTGTCACCGAGTCATCATCTTGAGAAAAAGGCCTTTAAAGTTTTCTCTTCTCTGGAATCCATCGATGTGATTGATTATTAGCGGAGCAAATGATCAAAATACTACGGAAGGAAGATATTTTCGTTTGGAGGGGAAGCTCGCGAGTGTGTGTATACGCGCGTGTGTGTGTTCATGTCATTTTGCGTTTGTGTGTATTGTGTTTGTTTCCCGGGGAAACCACTCACGAAAAACACCGGCTGTTGTTATGCCTGCTGTGACGTTAAATTACTCCGTTCTCCGCTTGTAATTATGCCGTTACAAGCTTCAAAGTTGTATTTATCATCTGAATTTGCCGAAACAAGTTTAATATTCTGAAAGCCAGACTTTGTTTAATTGAAATCAGATGAAAACAAACTGTAACGGACCCTGCCGTGTTATCTATGATTACTATACTCTTACATTCATAATTTCAGGCGGAGGGAGGGGGGGCAGATTGCGGAAGAGCAGATTGCGAGTGAGAGGTGCCTGTCTTCGTCCCTTTACAAGCTTCAAAAATGTATTTATCGTGTGATTTTGGAAATAAAAGTTTCATATTCTGAAAGCCAAGACTTTGTTTGTTTAAAATCAAACAAAACACCCGAACCCTCAAAAAAGGTTTTTTTACGTAAATCCACGTTTATTTTGAAATGAGCCGTTGCGACTTCCGACTGATTTCGATAGAGCGGGTTGATTGATTGATTGAAAAGTTTATTAACAGCTTGTATATTGGGTACAGTACAGTACAGCTCAAAACATACAATTGTTAAGGGGATGCAGACCAGAGAAAGACTTTCGTCTTGTTTACATCAGGGTCCCCCATTTCCAATTCATCATATCATTTAAGACATGTAAGACATATTTGACAAACAGATGGGTTATTTACAATTTACATACAGGTGGTTTTTTTACATACAGATTTCTTATTTACAATTTTCATTTTAGATTTCATTCTAATACATCCTAACCGGACATTTAAGACCAACCAAGTCTACAGATATACAGTTAGTAACAGAGTCTAAAATGCGAGTATATACATAGATGGGGGGGGGAAGCTGTCCATTGTACGACAGGTTGAGATTTGTACCATTACCGGGGCCAGTTTTGCAATGCTCTCCCCGAAGGTGCTCTTTAAGAGAGGCTTTGAAGGTAAGTACAGTTTTACTTTCCTTTACAGTTGTGGGAAGAGCGTTCCACCTTGATGTGGCATAATTGCGAAACGTGTATTCCCCCTTTTTTGTGCCAAATCTGGGTTTCACATGATTTGTGGAGCTCCCTCTGGTGTTATGATCATGGTATTCACTGACCTTTGGGAAGAACTTTGACATGTACATGGGTACCATAGAGGTGTAGTGGATCTTGTAGACCAGGCCCATTGCAAGAAGCTGTACTCTGTCGTCTACTCTAAGCCATCCTAGGTTGTCAAAGTGGGCAGAGGTGAGGTGGGTTCTAGATGAAAGGTCAAGCAGTAGTCTGACCAGTTTATTTTGCGATGTTTGAAGTTTATTTTTAGCGCCTTGGAGGTGCTATGGTACCATGACGTGCAAGCATAGTCATAGTACCCTTGAATGAGGGCTCCTGCCAGAGTTTTCAGGGTGTTTTTGTTTACCAGAGAGGAGATCCGGTTTAGGAATCTAGTTCTTTGATTGACTTTTTTTATTACATTGGATGCCATTTTGTCACAGGAGAGGTTTGCCTCAAGAATAGATCCTAGGTATGTAATTTCCTTCTTACTTGTGACAATAATGTCGCCCACTGCAACTGAAAAGTCGTCGGATTTGCTGAGATTATGTTTTGAACCGAAGAGAATGGACTCTGTTTTACCCAGGTGTAATGATAATTTATTATCGGCGAGCCAGGTGCAGATTCTGCCGAGCTCGGAGCTGAGGGTTTTTTCAACCTGCAATCTGCTCCTGTCCGAGACCAGCAGGGCTGAGTCGTCCGCGAACAGGAACAAGTTGCAGTCACATGCTGATGACATGTCATTTGCATAAATTAGGAACAGTAACAGACCTAATATGCTTCCTTGTGGAACACCACAGCTCACTGGGAGGGGGGGGGGGGACAGAGTACCGTTTACCTCCATCTGTTCTCTCCCCTCCAGGTAGGATTGCATCCAGCTCACCGATAGTTTATCAAAACCAATTGCTTTCAGCTTGTCAATCAGAATGGGGTGATTGACAGTGTCGAAAGCCTTTTGTAGGTCCAGCATCACCATGCCGCAGTACTTGCCCTCGTCCACCTCTTGTTTGATGTGGTCGCTCAAATAAAGAAGGCATGTGTCAGTGGAGTGGGATGTTCTAAAGCCAGATTGAAATTCATAGATTAGTTTCTTTTCCGCGAGGTACTTTTCGACCTGTTCATATACCAATTTTTCCATGACCTTCGAGATGGAGGTAAGTATAGAAACAGGGCGGTAGTTGCCTGGGTCCAATTTGCTGCCCTTTTTGTGCAGGGGGGTTACTCTTGCAATTTTGAAGTCTCTGGGTACTTTCCCCTGTTTTATGGAGAGGTTAATTATGTGAGCTATGACTGGTGAGATGGCGAGTGCATCCACGGCTCAGCGCGATTTTTTTGTGTTGTGTTGGGAGTAGGAGAAGTCAAAGAGAGCGGCCGAGGAACTGCATGGCTGCAGTTTAATATCCTCCCGTCTCCCCAGGTGGACCAATCAGCATGCAGAAGGTAGCTAATCAGCTAACGGGCACCACCTGCTTGCACACACACACACACACACACACACACACACACACACACACACACACACACACACACACACACACACACGAGGAGGGGAAAATGCACACACAAATGACCTAACGACCCAGGGTCGTAACAGGCTGGCCTTCCTATATTTCGTTATTTGTGCTAGGATCTCCCTTTTGTTTGTTTTCTCAGGACTTCACCACAGTAACTTTTATTTAAAGTGGACCTATCATGCTATATTTGAAATATATATTGTAGGGCCATACCTATACAAAACATGTCTGTGAAGTTTTTTTTTCAAAATACCCAACAGATCACCCATTGTAGCCATGCCTCTTACTGCTCAAACCCCTCTTTTGCAGCCCTGTTAGAGAAATGCGGATCTTGGGTCCTTAGCTTGAAAAAAGAAGAAGAAAAGGAGGCGGCGCTAATGCCTGATCAGAATTCTACCGGAGATAAAGTTAAATTCGGTTGTGATAAAACGCCATCCTGTTTAAACCACGTCAAGGATTATTTCTGAAATAGTATGGAGCTCAAATGCTTTTTCTCTTGCGGGTTTATCACAAGGTGAGTTCTTTTTTTATTTCCTGCTTTTTAAAAACACATGCGCTCTTCAGTACAGGTTAGCTAAAAAATAGTCAATTGACCTCACTGAGGGCTAAACTGCTGCCATTCCCACAATAACACACAGACCCACAATCATTTAAGGACCATATATACAGAGAAATCAAGCCCATTGAAATATAACCCGCTGCGAATATTGCGATCACCCTTTATTCAAATTCATCATCTGAGCAGCTATGGCGACTACCTCTCCCAGTGCTCTGATCGCTGCATAGATATTCACAGAATTCTGCATTAGCCTTGTCTTATTTAACTTTGTGACGCACAGATGCTTTAAACAAGAAAAAAGCCCAAAGAGAAAGCCTTGAGAGCACAAGTTAAAATGCAGCAGATGGTGCAATGCAACAGCAGCTGAGCTTTAAGTGAAACCCTTTTGAGTGCAGAATGAATGTACAGTGCAAAGTTAAATCCTCACTGCCTTGAACAGTGTACATCAGATGGTGTTTCCCCTTTCCACTTGGTCATTTACACCTCATTTTGTAGCTTGCTTTTCTGTTGTAAAAATCATTGCGTCAAATGTTCCTAGTGGCCAAACAGTAGTATTACAACTTTGGTGTTTTGTCATGTGACATCGTTGGGCCTAAAAATACTTTTTTTCTTATTTTGGAAAAGAGACCTCCGCCAATCAGTTGTCATTTTTTATAAGCTAAATCCACTACCTGGTAAAATAGCCATTTCAGTGTCATAAAAGTTGTGCAATTAAAGCCGAAAGCCGAATCCAGTTATGTTCCCTCTCCATTTATTTGACTGCGCAGAGAGCGGACATGGCGCTGCAGTGACGGAGCAGATTGAAGGTGGGGTTTAAGGAGATGGAAAATGTGCATGTGCAATGGGACCAATCGCAAAACATCCCTGGAATAACAGCATTGTTCATTGGAATGAATGGCGCCCTGCTTCCAATGCCATATAGTTCTCCTTATACATCCATTACAGAGAGAAAAAAAAGCTTTAAAATTGTTTTATTATCACTATTGAACATTTCTATTTTAATTGAACCTTTCATGTTAAACAATACCCATTATGAAGCCTCCTCCTTAAGTCAATTACACATGTTTATTTGCAGACTACACCCCATAACTCCAAGCTCTTCAGCTAATTTGTTTTATGGTTGACTACAGTTTAATACACACAAATTAACTCAGCTCTGTGAATAAATACACCTTTATCTTAGGTGTACCTACAATCCAATCTGAATGGAGTGTGTGTGTGTGTGTGTGTGTGTGTGTGTGTGTGTGTGTGTGTGTGTGTGTGTGTGTGTGTGTGTGTGTGTGTGTGTGTGTGTGTGTGTGTGTGTGTGTGTGAGCCATACTGAGGTTGTTAATATTTACTCCCTGACACCATGCAGAGCTGGTAAAGCTAATCTAAAGGTCTTCCTCCAACTCCGGAGATACACAGTGGGAACAAAATGGATATCCTGCTGACACACACACACACACAACACACTACCACACACACACACACACACACACACACACACACACACACACACACACACACACACACACACACACACACACACACACACACCACACACACACACACACCACACACACACACACACACACACACACACACCACACACACACACACACACACACCCACCCAATGGAAGTGAAGTGAGAGCAGTGAAAAGGGTGTCATGTGGAGTGATTGGAACAGTAACCTTTCTTCCTCTTACCTCTACCATACGAATTTGCTTATTTTTATTTGTAACATTATTTCCCACGTGTGAAGCAGATGAGTCTGTAATAGAATGCTTGTATTCCTTTTGTCTACTTTAGAATTCTTTTTTTTTTTATGAAAAAAGCTGCACTTTTCTGTATCCCGTGTTAAGAAAAACTGTAGGAAATGAATGAAATACCAAGTAGTTAGGCCATGTTTACCTTCACCAATGACGTCATTTGTTAAAGATGAGTTTGTTTATCTGTTGGATTGTTTGCCTGTAAATAGGATTACAGAAAAAAGTACCTGTCCCTATTCTCGTGAAATATGTTTGACTTTCATCAACATTGCGAGATGAAAGGTCTTGAGGCAATTCATCCAATTGCCTCAAGACCTTATGTTATCCTCCACACTAGGCCTCTGAACATAATAATTGATGATCACCGCTTGCATTGATTTTTTTGTGATTTATTCAACAGTGAAACACCCATGATGTTTTTGGCCAGAATTGACCGCCATAGAAATGAATGGGTATAAGTGTATTATTTTCATCCTGCAGATCACACACACACACACATACACATACACACACACACACACACACACACACACACACACACACACACACACACACACACAGAGGTTATTTCCCCCCACACCTTCCAGACAAAACAATTTGTCACCCCTTGATTCCACTTGCTGTTCAAATGAGATGTCAACCATCAACATTGGATAAGGGGTTCCAGAGATATCACTGTGCAAAACACACCGGCCAATTTTAACCGAAAATAGTATGGGAAGGGGGGTATGACCTAATGCAAGAGAAGGGCCACATTTTAGTAGGTACTTCTGTTAGTGTCTGTGTGGTATAAGACAATATTGGTGAGCTGTCATTGTAAGTAAGTGCAAAGAGAATTACACATTTTTAAGTGTGCAGTGTCCCATTTGGGTAATCCAAAATTGCTTAAACCCAAATCAAATTGTATGTCGAATGTGTCAGACATCTAGATAAAACGTTGGTGAACTACCTTTCTACTTATCAATTGTAAGGTTTCAGCGTTAGAGTCTGTGAGCTTATTGTTTTTGTGTTTATTTTGGTGGCCTTGCATGTTATGTTGATGTTTAATCTGTCCTCTCGTTTCAGGTGTCACCACTTACTGTTGATGTGGTCACCTGCCAGCTTGATTGGGATCACCTGCTCTTGATTGTTTTCACCTGTGCCCCATTAAGTGTTGTGTATAAGTAGCCCAGTCCCCCTGTTGTCCTTTGTCGGTTCGTCTTGTCTCCACGTCGAGCCATATCTGTAAACCTTGTAATCTGTTTCAGTAAACCTAGTGGAACCTAGAGATCTGGTTAAGGGTCCTAGTAGAACCTAGCGATCTTTGTTTTTGACTAGTCTTTTATTAATAAAAGATACTTTTTGAAGTCAACGGAATCGTGCATCTGAGTTCTTGTGAGTCCCTCGTGTCATCAATGAGCAATCAAGGTTCTTAGAGTTACATTACATTAAATGTAACTTGTTAGACGCTTTTATCCAAAGCGACTTACATACTCAGTACTGTGGACAATCCCCACAGGAGCAATTTGGGGTGTCTCAGGGACACAACGACATGCTGACTGCAGTGGGGTTTGAACCTCTGCTCCCCTGATCCCAACACCAAGGCACTGCACCACACGCCTCACTAAGTTTAAATAACAAATTAATTAAAGCAATTTATGTCCTTCAATTATTCTCTTTCACTTTTTATTATTAATACATATACTTTGATCGCTATTTCCTGATTTGAGTCCATCTAGGACGATTAGTCTAAATCTAAATATTTCCTGTTTTTATCTTTTGCATCAACGTTTTAAAAGAGTAACTTATTTGTGACACCAATTTCAAATGTGTTCCTGATTCCAAACCCAATGTTAGGAATGTATGTTTACTTTTTTCTAAACAAACACATTTATTGATAGTTGGGTTACAGGAACCAGGCTTTGAATGCAATTATATTATGATCAAAAGCAATGGTAAAGAGTCTGAATAATGTTTGTGTTTTTGTGCTTTCTGGCTTACATCTCGTGCATTCCAAATTAAATGGCATGAACTTTAAATATGTATCTAGATAATGGGTACACAGAGAAACACATGCACGCTCAAACACAGTCCCATCCCAGAGGGAAGGTCAAGAACACAACAGACAACAATGACGTGTTATTTTATTCTCTCTCTTCACTCTGTTGTTCTCTGTTTACTTTCAAGTATGACCGACAAAATATCCCCATTTAAAGGAATTGAAATATTATCTTCATGTAAACCTAGGAATCTAGGGGATAAACTGTTTAATATAGACAGCGAGGATTTTGCTATTGTGCTCACAACTGCACACTCAATTATGTAACACCATCTTCCCCTTTTTGATCTTCTGTCCTCATTGGGGCTTTTCATTTCTGATGTGTTCAAATCTCCTATGAAAGTATTTGAATTTTCACAGCTTTTGTAAAAAATGTGGGCAGTGTACATCACCAAAGAACATAACTGGTAGAAATGTGGGGCAGCAAAGGAGTACTAAACCCAGGAAATGACTTAGTATTTTATCAGTTCCGGTAACCTTGTCCCGAGGTCATATAGTCTGCCTGAGGGCTGTGATACAAAAATAATATCAGTGGGTTGGTGAAGTCTGTAGAGCCTAAAGCTCTCCTACGAATATGGCTCTCTTTTAACCTGGTACACTTGCCATTGCGACTTTAGACCTGACCTGGTTTAGACCAGTTTCTGTTCAAGGTTTTTGCAGTAAAAAAGTGAAAGACTCAACACCCCATTTTGGAGAATGCTCAAAGAGCCTGCAGGAAAAAAGCCTGTGTTTAAAAATACATTTGATAACCCTCTTTGTGGTAACTATTTTCTTTGATCAGGGTTTGAAGTTTTCTCAAGCCAGCTAAAGGCTATCGCTAACCCTAACAAACCTCTATTGCATTAAAAAAAAACCTGGTGACGATATGATAAGTGTCCCAATATAGAAACAACATAGTGATACATGAAACATAAAAATATGGAAGATATTTAAATGTATATTTTTAAACATAATCTGTTTATCCTTATATCTATACACTCACTGGCTACTTTATACACCAGTTCAACTGCTCGTTAACGCAAATATCTAATTAGCCAATCGCATAACAGCTACTCAATGCATTTAGGCATGGTCATGCATGGACATGGACATGCATGGTCAAGACGACCTGTTGAAGTTCAAACAGAGCACCAGAATGGGGAAGAAAGGTGGCTAGGCAACTGGAAGGTCACCAGTTCAAGTCCCGGCAAGACCAAGTGCTACCGAGGTGTCCCTGAGCAGGGCACTGTTCCCTACACTGCTCCCCGGGTGCCGTTCATAATGGCAGCCCACTGCTCCTAACAGTAGGATGGGTCAAACGCAGACAAATGTAATGACAATAAAAGTGCAAAAAAAAAAGAGTTGTGAAGTTTTTCAAAAGCTCTATTTCTCAATTAAATTGGTTTGTTGGATGTTTCCCCTACTTTCAGTCTTTGTGTCAAGCTAAGCTCCTGGTACTGGAAACATAGACACAATATTGACGGATGATGTTCCTTTAACATCAATAACTTTAATTGCAGTCGTTTAACAGTTCCGTCAATGCTCTACAACACTATACGTCATTGTATGCACACCAGGGAGCTGATATTCTAACCTTATGCTATCGGCTACTGAGCGGCTTAACTGCAGGGTAAGAGTGCCTGCTGCAATTGATGATCGCATTACTAAAGAGTGTTTCCTCTAAAGCAACAATGCCTTGTGGAAGTGAAAGTGTCAGGACAGGAAAGATTGAAGAAAGCTGAACGACATGATAACTTTCTATAAAGCAGCAGCAGAAGAGATGTGGCTGACCACAACAGAAAGACACCATTCAATACCAGGGGGCAGGGAAATTGATCTCCGAGAAGCCATTGTTACTTGTATTAAATGGCAGAGAAAATAAGAGGAGACAAGATAGGGATGGATGAAAAGAGAAAGGCATAAAGGACAGGCTAGATAAGATGGCAGGAGAACAGAAATCGAAATGAGAAAGGGACATTCTTTAGGTTTTAGGAATGACAAAGCACTAAGACATGAGGATGATGTAGTTTCCATAGAGCCTTTTTTATACCACATATATCTTGTGTGGTTATTTCCAAATACACATACATACATACATACATACACCTGAACCTTTGAAATCAAACTGAGGCTAAATGCATTATTTTCGTCTAATGAGACTAGGATTGCTCCTGCTTTCTGAATGGATCACTAACGGTAGGGCCCCCAACATTTCAAATGTTAAGGAGCGACAGACAACTTCACCATTGTTCAATATTAAAAGAACATGTGTTGTCCTCTATTGAGTGATGCAGTGATGATGTATTTGTGTGGGTTCACTTGGAAGTTAGCATCTCAAGGGGTTTCTCGACAAAAAACATAGTTTTTTAACAAAATAAGATCAGTGGTAAACACACGTTCATAATACTTACCTGTTTGTTTCATGGTTGCATGGCTGTGTGTCACCCCGGATAAGCTAAATGTGGACTCTTTTAGGCATGATGACGTTTAATAGTCTCATTAACTAAGTGTTAGCAACCGCTATTTTAAGAAAATGTTTGCCTTTGAGACAACAAAGGGTTAAAATGCTAACTCATTACCGGGTTTTAGGACTCATTCCTGCACCACTTTATAAAGAGTATAGAGGAAACCTTTGCAGTATTAATAAAGTTCTATACAATTTCTTTATAGGCAGACAAAAATCTACATGTTATGAAGATCTACTAAGATATGTTCCTACTGTTACTTGGTAAAATAACTTAGTTTTGTCCATGTTTATGATATCGACCAACACTTTTAATGTCAGCGTCTACATCTTTTGCTCCTTTGACTCGTTATAAACAGAACCAACCTCTTGTAATCTCTGGTCTGGTAGCAGGCCCGGACTGGCCATCGGGAGGACCAGGAGGTTTCCCGATGGCCTGGCCTGCTAAGTGGCCTGCTGGCCTGAGGATTTTTTTATTTTTATGTATGTATTGTGAACACAACGCTGCGCAAATGTGGGTCTCACTCTGTCTCACAGAGGGTGACTGACTGTCTACATGATGTGGCCTGCCGACATGGCCACTTTCATACAGATCATACTAATGCCCTCGATTGGTCTCTGTGTGTCATTCAAGCTCGGGAGGGTGTGTATGTGTGGTGCGAGCGAGAGAGAAAGCGCGCGCACCGGTTACGTGTATTGTTGTTGTTACCATCCGGTGCTAGCTAGCTGCGCTAACGGATAATGAGCTGTCAACAAGGTGGAGGAGAGTCCTCTCCTGTCAGACTGAGAGACTGATAACTACTGCTCAGGTGAGGTAAAGGACTCTGAGTGTTTAGATAGTTAACTTAGTCTAAGTTCTCTGTGGGTCTCAAACGGTTTGGTCACCATTTATGTAAACACATATTTCCATTTGAGGGGGGAGTGATTAGTAAAATATGCATGAATAAAAAAGTTAACTAGGTGAAAAAAGGCAAGATAAACTTTAAAAACTTGTTGAGAGCTAAAACTAGTCTTTGCTGCTGCCTCAAAGAGGAGCAGGGGGAGAGGAGGGAGACAGGTGAGGCTGATTCAGGAGCCCAGAAACACTCACAACTATAAATGAACCAAAAACAAATAAATAAACAAGTTTCAATGTTTTTTTCATATTGGATATGGTATGTTAATGGCTATGGCCATGTTCTTATGATTTTATGATTATTTAAATGTATACAGTTCTGTTTCATATGGGTGTAGTCTCTTTATTTTCCCCTCAAAATGCACCCGATTGATGCATTTAAGTCCAACATTTAAAAAATAAATCTTACCGGGGGAGCATGCCCCCGGACCCCCCTAGAGGATTTGAGGTCCACCTCCACTTAAAATATGTTCACATGGATAGGTTCCTATATAGATTTGCACTTTTTTTTTAAATAGTAACCCATGTCCATATGTTTATTATTGGGTAGTAGATTTAAAGTTTAGGGCTATCACTATGGGCAGCAACGCTGTAAATATTGACAAATAGATCCAGGAAAATGGCACAAAAGAAAACTGGTAGTGGCCTGGCTGGGTGTATAATTCCCGGCCTGACTTATTGTCCCAGTCCGGCCCTGTCTGATAGTGGTCATTTAAACAAAACATCTTTATTGTCTATGCAGCAGCACAAACGGGGCAAAGCCTGCAAGCTAGTTCAGGCAGTTAACTCAAGCACCAATGATACATTAACACGTGACGCACCTCGTCCCTCTTACAACCAACCAAACACAATCTCCTAAACTTGCCACTCTATTCAAGCTGCCAGATCTGCTGCCTCTGCTGTGTTCACTTTCTATTGCTACGTTCATGTTCCTGATACTGTTTCATGTTGCTGCTGCTCGCCTGCCCCACCACCACCCCAGCTTCCATCCCAGCATCCACCTGTAGGCTCGGGGGATATTTATCTAACCATCACTCAATGTTCCATGTACATCTGTGGTGGAGATGAGGCGCGAGCCTAGACGCCAAACTCAAACTATATGCTGCCTCTAATAAACATGTCAAAGAAACACGTGAGTTGTCTGACTGAAGTATGCTAACATTGTCAGTGTTTTAAACATGATTTTAATTAATTCTGTCAATATACTGATCACTGGTCTTTTTCAAAACTTTTAAATACCATCTTGTCTGTATGAGTATGAGAAGACACACTGTACTGTTCAGACATATGTTCAAGACTGGATCTTTAGTCTAACTGATCAAACTGCCAAAACATGCAAAGGATTGTCCCACTTGTAAGAAGTTTGTTCTAATAAGCCAACATCTGCATGTGTTATAATTATCTCCTATAGCCTCCTGTCTGGAGCATCACGTATTGTCCCTCAATACGATCATGAGGTATGCTGGGGAACGGCAGGTGATGTTCTGCTGTGACTCATCCCATGTGTCAGCTGAGCTTGCACACTGCCATCTCCATTTGGGTGGCCCGTTTAAGCTGTCAAACTCATTCCTTTGTGCTGTGATGCTGGTGTTTATGCATCTCTCATAGCTCATGACCCCCTTTATCATCCAGCTATTTCCTGTGGAAGATTACATTGATTTCTGTCAACTCTAAATCATGGTGGCAAAGATGGAAGGGCTTGATGTTAAAAATGAAAGTAAGGTCTTCAAAATAACTTTATATTTTATTGTATAGGTAGAAATCAGGATCAAATGTACAGTATGACCATTCCATTAGGCGCATTCACACCGCAGTACTTTTCCCACAAAGGTTCATGCGAACTTAGTTCATGTGAACTCTTTAGTTCTCATGAACTAAGTACAGATCCCGTTCACACCGGAAAAAGTCCCTGGGGGTGGATTAGGCAAATGAAGCCGCTGACGTCACTTCTTCTTCTTCTGCTTTGGGTTTACTGGCAGGCTACAAACAACTTCACGGCGTATACTGCCGCCCACAGTCCCCGGCCGGAAGTCCCCGGAGTTGGGGACTGGCTTCAGTAGAAGCTGCTGGGACCTTTACTGGTGGCAGGACAGCAATTATTTTGAGAAATTGAAAAATGGCCATCTCATGAGCAAAAGGTGGCTTATTCAAATGTCCTCTTTGTCCGACCAATGGCCAACAGACTAAATATGTCAAGCTAAAGCTCAAAAGAGTGATGGAGTGATTTTTGAAGGCCGATTTTTGAAACGTGAAAGCAATTGCCAGAATAAAATGCTTTCGTACAACTACATAATGTAGCATGTCTTCACGTCAAGTAAAAAGCGGTCATATTTAGTCACTTGTTAGCCACCACAGTTTTATGACATTCACCACTGGGGTGTTTAATGACGTATTTTATATCGTAGAACATAACGTGAATATTCTTTCAGCTTGTGTTAACCACAGACCCTATTTCAGACGTCTATCGATTAAAAAAATTGCTGACTTATAGATAAGGGAACCTGTTGTAAAATGCAGTGTTTCCGACAGATCTGAAATATACTTGGGGGGGTGGTGGTAGCGGGGGGTGGGGGTGGTTGAGGTGACGTGCTTTTGTGATGTGCAACAACATTAACATGAACCTTTCTGTTGGTCGCTTGTTAGCAGACCCTTCACGCGATGGCAGAGCGAACAGGTACAGGCAGGGCCCATAGTGATAGCCCTATAGTTTAAATACCCACGAATAAACATATGGACATGGGTTACTATTTAAAAAAGATGGTAAATGTATTTAGGAACCTATCCATGTGATTTTAAGTGGGGGTGGACCTCAAATCCTCTAGGGAGGTCCGGGGGCATGCTCCCCCGGTACGATTTTTGAAAATTATTTTGGAGTTAAATTCATCAATCTGGTGCACTTTGACGGGGAAATAAAGACACTCGATCTATGGGAACACCTATATAAAACAGAACTGTATACATTTAAATAATCATAAAACCATGGCCATAACTAATAACATACCATTTCCAATATGAAAAAAAACACTGAAACTTGTTTATTTATTTGTTTTTGGTTCATTTATAGTTGTGAGTGTGTCTGTGCTCCTGAATCAGCCTCTCCCCCCTTCTCCTCTTTTAGCTCTCAACAAGTTTGAAAAGTGTATCTTACCTTTTTTCACCTAGTTAACTTTTTTATTCATGCATATTTTACTAATCACTCGCCCCTCAAATGGAAATATGTGTTTACATAAATGGTGACCAAAACGTTTGAGACCCACTGAGAACTTAGTCTAAGTTAACTATCTAAACACTCAGAGAGTCCTTTACCTCACCTGAGCTGAGGTTATCCCGAGCTTGAATGACACAGAGACCAATCAAGGGCTTTGATGTATGATCTGTATGACAGTGGCCATGACGGCAGGCCACATCATGTAGACAGCCAGTCACCCTGAGTAGTTATAAGGATGCCGCATTCGTCTCATTAGTATGCATGAAAAAGTGACAGGTGACACGCCCCCAAATGAGCTAAGTCCCGCCTCCCCTCGCCTCCCATTGGTCGAGAGCTTTTTATGAGAGCTATGTCCCGCCTCCCATTGTTTGAGACCCTTTGATGTGAGGGGTGAAGGGTTATAAAGGGTAGGTGTGAAAAGCCCCCCTGTGGAATGCCTTTGTTATCTATTTCTTTGATGTATTGATTAAGGTAGTCTCTTTGAAGTTATGCTGTCTGATCCCTCAGGGGGTTATATAATCTAATTAGCCTTTGCTGTTTTGCCCTTTGATCTTAATCTAGGTATTTTTATGAGTGAGACATGGTTTGTTATCTATTTCCTTGATGTGTCGATTAAGATAGTCTCTTTGAAGTTATGCTGTCTGGTTATCTAATCTAATTAGCCTTAGATGTTATGAGCCTGTGATCTTAATTTAGGTATTTTTATGAGTGAGACATGTCTCTCTGAAGTTAGGATGTCTGGCCGCTCAATGTGCTCAGGCCTCCCCCCCCTCTTCTCCACCCTTGCTATGCAAGGAGATTGTGGGGGTGAAATTAAATGAAGATAGAAATAGGCTCAAAACTAAATAAAAGACAGTAATTTCCACTTACCAAGTCACCTTTCAAAAAAAAAAAAAAAAAAAAAAAATGGCCGAAATGAGACAACAGCTATCCGCGGGGGTCCAGTCAAGAAAACGAATGTCTCTGCTGAATACAGATGCATACAGTCAGAGGTCTGTACACAAACTTCTCCTGTGTCTCTGTTTGGTCAAGCAGGGTGACCCCTACTCTGAGACAATTAACACACACACACACACACACACACACACACACACACACACACACACACACACACACACACACACACACACACACACACACACACACACACACACACACACACACACACACACACACACACACACACAGAGTTGCCCTTTGATGTGGGTAGAGATAAGAAATCCCCTGGTTAAACACATGGATAAAAGCAGAGACATGACAGCCCTCAACATAATAAGTCCCGCCCTCCCCCTCCAGATCATGAGAAGCTAGGGACGAAGTTATTTTGTTGAGACGTCTCAATAAAATAAACAGCCATTATTTTTTCACTCACTAAGACACCTAAAAACGTTATTGTCCTCTCTAGATTTGATTCAAGGTTTGTTTTTAAATGATTTGTGTCTGCTAAGGATGTTTCTTTTCAAGTTTTTTTTTTGGGGAACTGTTAAGACAAGGATATATCTGTTTGCAAAGAGGGTACTCATATTATTTTAAAAAAGAGCTTATTTAGGTTTTTAGTACTGATACTTGGGATATTCTCTTTAGTTTTGCATGGATTTTGGATTAGTGTAATTACTTTTATTAACTAAAAAGTCTATATGAATATGTATATAATAAATAAATACCCTATTCCTCCCTTGATCTTGTCTTTTTATAATTACTTCACACGACTATAAGGAACTCCAATATGAAGTTATATGAGGCTGTAATAATAGATTTTGCTTTATTCATAAAAGAGAAGTTTTCTTGTTAAAATGGGTTTCTGCTCCATTCACTCCAGGCGGCTCCAGTGGGTCTGATCAGAACAAAGAAGTGGGGGAGAGCAGAAGACGCATAGTTTAAAACCTAGATAAGCTAGCTGATTCTAAGAATTAAATCGATTGGTCGTTTTTTAATTTTGGGGAGGTAATGGGCGGGGAGGGGTTGTTACTTGAGAGGTTTATAAAAGCTATAGGTCTCTGTAGCTGAGCAAAAATACACACAATGAATCATCATCATCACGGCCTTCCTGCTTTGCGCTTTATTGATTTAGACCTCATCACAAGCCATTGTGGTAAGTACTTTGTCTTATTTTTATAATATCATGTAATTACTAGATGCTGTTTATATATATATATATATATATATATATATATATATATAATGGATAGTATATTATTATATACTTAAAGCAATGTTGTGTTTTAATAATTGCAGTAGAAGCCTTATTTGATGAAAATGCTGCAGTATGGGAGCAGAGGATTCTAGGTGAGTTTCTGTTTTACTAGAAAAAAGTATAAAATAAAATGAGTGTAGATTCTAATCAAGTCCTTTTTCTGTATATGTCCCGGCTCAAGATACTCTGAACCAAATAAGGCCTATGATATTAGAAAGGATCCACCATGTACTTGAAACTTACATAAATTCACCCCTTGTCGAAAGTGAGTATATTTAAACTATATGTATTTACTTTGAAATCATATCTTTTGTTGTTTTATGTACAAAGTACCCAAATTAACGTTTTTTACTCTTTTATTTTTTAAAGATGAGGACCCGCGCACAGACCCTTCACTCCTGGGTGCAGCTGTAACCCTCCCCCGGGCCTCCGAAAACCGTCCAGAATCACACCTCTTCAACGCCCCCCTGCAACCGCAGGGGCCTGAGACCCTCATGCATACCCCTCCAGAACTTCAAGCAGATTTTGACGCATACAGTGTCTATTTGGACAATCTTGAGCTACACTCCGCCCCAGACACGGTCCTATCGAGTCAGACAGACTCAGCCCCTCGTCACCAGGTCGAGGGTGAATTAACCACACAGATTCAGACCGATATTGGTCTTCTGACCGACCCCCTCCTGACGAGATACCACCCAGGTAATGAGTTTTTATGGTTATTTTTATAAGATGTTTGATTAAATGAATAGTTGGTTAATGTATAATCCCATGTTTTCAAATACTCATCCTTCTTTTTTCTCTGTCTTTTTTCTGTATAGAGCAACTGAGCTGTTATCAACAGGACCCCCACTGCTGCTGTTGCTGCTGCTACTATCAACTCTATGCTCACACCAACTGAATAAGATAGAGGGTGGTCTTATGTAAATTGGTGCAGATGTAACCGAACGGTATGTTTCTTCTTCAGCTGTGCCCAATGTATTTTTGATTTTTTTTTTTTTTTTTTTTTTGGTTTCATAAAAAAAGGTCAGACATGGATGATTTAGCAGATAGAGAAATGTCTTTCCTTCATTCTATAAATGACATAAATGAACTAAGCAGTGATGAGGAATTTATGTATGAAGATATGCCATTTCCTCAGTGTTCCGACAATATCATTGAATTAAACGACGAAGAAGCAGTTGCAAACGAACCTTTCACCTTATCACAACCAAGCCCAATCCCCTCAACATCCGTAAATAGTACTTTGGAATGGGTATTAGACTGCTACCAAAACTCTGACACTTACCCCGGTCTCGGGCTTTTAAATCAACTCGCAGAAGGAGTACTCCATCTGAATGGAGCAAATAACATAACTCTAGCCAATGTTGAATCTGCAGTTTCCACTGCGCAGAATGGTGGATGTGCTGAGGACACCCCAAGTGACTCGGAATCACCTGTTTCCTCAGTGCGCAATGGCTGTAGCTTTGGTCAAAATGACACCCCGATTGCTTCAGAATTACCAGGCCCCTCGATACAGAATGGCGGAGGAGCTAATCAGAATGCTTCACCAGGTGTTTTGTCTCGACCTGTTTTCAATAACACAGAACTGCGTCAGTCTCTAGTCCTAACTCCTCCTAACGATGAGGCAGACTTTACAGCTTATTATGGGGTTCTGATGAACAATGTACGTGAAATGCTAAGGGAGGCTTTTTCACGGGCAGAGAGGGATGATATTGTTCAAATTGAGCTACAGGGCGAGCAGCTGCAGGCTAATGTCTCAGCCATTCTTAATCCTAATGGTGATAATCTGAATGATTTTGAGGACGCGTTGTTCAATGCGGTGCAGTCAAATTTGGAGGTAATGGCAGACAGCAACCTTGAGTTAGTGGTGCAAATTGTACAATCCCCCCGTGGCGGTGGTGGTGCTAAAAGATTGGCTAATAAAATGCTGGACAATGAGATTGTTAAAAAGA
Source organism: Harpagifer antarcticus (assembly GCA_902827135.1). NCBI lineage: Eukaryota > Metazoa > Chordata > Actinopteri > Perciformes > Harpagiferidae > Harpagifer > Harpagifer antarcticus. Next base: position 177,376 of record CADEHL010001195.1, on the reverse strand, counting down.
AGAGGCGTTTTCTTTACGTTGTACAGAACCCCTCCAACCAGCTGTGTTTTGCTATTAATTTAGCACTGTTGTTAAACGACAACCTCACTGATCATGAAGGTTACGAACGTGGTAAAGAGATCCAGAGAGGTGTACGTTTGACAGATCAAACAGCTGTGACATTCCACGACATTGATAAATTCGAAGAGAGTTTAAAATGCAAGATTGTGGTATTTTACAGAGGTGATGAAGATCGTACTCACTGTAAATTCCAGACATACGGTCCCAAACGAGACAAAACTGTGTTTTTGTTTCTCTTCCAGAACCATTACTATGGAATTAAAAACTTGAAGGGGTTTTTAGGGTCTCCATTTGTCTGCGAGCATTGTTACACAGGCTACAGCTCTCAATGGAATCATTCCTGTACTGGTCACTGTTATGTCTGCCTCGATCCCTCATGTACTCTGGATGAGTTTAAACCCATCTTTTGTAAAGACTGCAACAAAACGTGCCGTACAGTCGGCTGTCACGCGCGACATAAAAAACAGACACCGAGATCATCAGACATTGCCAGTAACTGTGATTTACACAAAAAGTGTGTAAATTGTCAACTTTCTTACTACATTCCAAAGAGTAATGCAAATAAAACACACAAGTGCGCTGTGAAGAAATGTAAGACATGCAGCGAAAAATTACCCTCTGCTTCTACAAGCGAGTGTGAAAAACATCTGTGTTACATCGGAGTGTTGCCCAAAGAGACAGACCACAATGACAACATTGTGTTTTATGATTTTGAAACAATGGCGGGGGCAGACGGTGTACATGTCCCCTTCCTGCTATGCACAAAAACCCTGGCGGGTGAAATCTGGGTCGCGGAGGGAACCGACTGTGCACTGCAGTTTCTGGCACGCTTTAGGCGCCCAAAGTTCAAAAATGCAACCTTCATCGCTCACAATGCTAAGGGTTTTGACAGCTATCTCATTATCAACGCAATGATCGAGCAGGGGCTAAAACCCTCTTTGATAATGCAAGGAAGTAAAGTGATCTCTTTTACTGACCAGGATTTCGGACAAAAGTACATAGACTCACTGTCTTATCTCTCTATGCGTTTAGCAGCAATGCCAAAAGCTTTGGGATTTGAAGATAAAGTCAAGGGGTACTTCCCTCACAGTTTCAGCTCTAAGGCCAATCTGAGTTATATAGGGCCTTACCCTCCAGCACATTGTTATGGGGTAGAACGCATGACAACTGATGAAAAGAGTGACTTTTTCACCTGGTATGAGACGGTACGCACGGGTACTTTTGATTTTCGAGAGCAGGCATTGCTTTACTGTAAAAACGATGTGGATATTCTTGCTCAGGGGGCCACTTTATTTCGAAATGGGTTTCTCGGAGAGACAGGAGTTGATCCTTTTAGTCGTGCGACCATAGCTTCTGCGTGTATGAAAGTTTTTACCACAAACTTTCTACAGCCAGAAACCCTTGCAATACCCCCACCCGACGACTACCGCCGTGAAAACAAGACGTACTCAGACGCAGGTATTCAATGGATAGAGTGGGTAGCACAAACTGAGGGTATATTCATACAACATGCAGTGAATGAAGGAGAAAAACGAGTGGGGCGTTTTGTAGTGGATGGTTTTGCCGAAGTAGCTGGGGCCAAGATTGTTTGGGAATTTCTTGGTTGTTTCTATCACGGGTGCCCATCTTGCTACAAGGGGCATGAGAAAAACCCCTTGACAGGTGGCACATTTGAGCAGCTCCATGCTGCTAGTGAGGAAAAGCTGCATGAGCTACAGTCTGTTCACGGGGCTAAAGTGATCGTTATGCGTGAGCATACATGTGTTGAGATGAAAAAATCCAATCAAGATTTGCAGGCTTTCCTCAGGGAATACAATGCGCCAGAACCATTGACCCCCCGCGATGCTCTATACGGAGGAAGGACATGTGCAGTAAAGCTGAGGCACACGACAGCGCCAGATGAACTGGTTCATTATTGTGATTTCACCTCACTCTACCCTTTTGTAAACTGTACAGGCCTGTATCCACTTGGACACCCCCAGATCATATTCAAAGATTTTAAAGACCCTCACAGTTATTTTGGGTTAATCAGGGCCACAGTAGAACCTCCCAGGGGTCTTTACTTTCCTGTCCTGCCCTACCGAACTGAAGCGGGTAAGCTAGTGTTCACCCTCTGCCGTACATGCGCGGAGCTTAACAACCAACAGGGGCCCTGCATGCACGGCAGGGAGGAAAGAGCATTAACAGGAGTTTGGGTGACCACAGAATTCACCAAAGCCTTGGACATGGGATACAAGATGACTCAGATCACAGAGGTGTGGCATTTTGAGAAGAAAAGTGACAGCATTTTTTGTAGACTATATACACACATTTTTGAAGGGTAAACAAGAAGCATCAGGTTATCCTTCAGAGGCCACAGATGATGAGAGCAGACAAAAGTATGTGGCAGACTATCATGCTAAGCAGGGTATCTTGCTGGATGCAGATAAAATCAAATCAAATCCTGCCAAAAGACAAGTGGCAAAACTGTGTCTCAACAGTTTCTGGGGTAAATTTGCCCAGAGAAACAATCTGACTCAGACTAAGATTGTGACCAAAACAGAAGAGTTTCTTAACCTCTTGTTTTCAGCTAAACATAAGGTTAAGTATTTCTCATTCCTCAACGACAGAACGGCTCTTGTTCAGTGGTGTTACGGTGAAAAATGCTACTCACCTCCAAACAAGGTAGATAACATATTCATTGCTGCGTTTACCACGGCGTATGCCAGGCTGAAACTGTACAGTGAACTGGAGAAATTACAGCACAGAGTATTCTATTACGACACAGATAGCATTATCTATGTGACGAGACAGGGGGAGACTCCACTGCCCATGGGGGTTTATCTGGGGGATCTTACAGATGAGCTCTGTGGGGATACGATTGAAGAGTTTGTCTCAGCAGGCCCCAAAAGTTATGCGTACCAGACTAAAAATAAAAAAAAAGGTGATTATGCGTGTGAAAGGCATTACGCAGACGCACGAATGTTGTGAACGAGTGAACTTTGACAGTCTGGCAGATCTGGTGGAAGGTTACGTTCAAAACTCGGAGAGGGGGAGGTGTCTTCAAGCCCCCCAACACAACATTGTACGAAATAAAAAGGGTTTCGTTTTGAGAAATGTGTCATTCACCAAAAAGTTCCGAGTTGTGTTTGACAAGAGACGTCTGCTAGACGGAGGAAATACTTTGCCTTTTGGGTATTGAGAAATAATAAGAAGAGACAAAAAAAAAGAATGTTTTCACCCAGACAAATTGATTTTGAGCCCAGACTGCGTGTTCCTTTTTCTTGTTTAATTGTCGGGCCGAGCGGTTGCGGAAAAACTTTTTTTGTCAAGAATGTATTGCTAAATTGTATTCATGTAATGGATGTACAGCCTCAAAATATTGTGTGGATTTATACTTCTTTCCAGCCCATGTATGCCGAACTGCAGGAAAAGAATAAAGATATAAAGTTCATCAAGGATTTGCCTGAATCATTTGAAGATGAATCTCTATTTCCTCCTGATCAAAGTCATTTGATTATATTGGACGATGTTATATTTCAGGCCTCGGAACATCCTGAAGTAGTCAGACTTTTCACTCAATACCGTCATCATAGAAATATGAGTGTTATGATGCTTACCCAAAATGTTTTTCATCAGGGTAAAAACAGTCGTACCATTAGTTTGAATACTAATTACATGGTCTTGTTTAAAAACCCCAGAGACAGGTTACAAATGAACATACTGGCTCAACAAATACACCCGGGTAATAAATCATTTTTCCTACAAAGTTTGAGGACGCCACCACGGATCCTCACGGTTATTTAATCGTAGACATGACCCCTAGCTGTCCAGACATCTACAGACTTAGATCGGGTGCACTACCTAATCAGTGGCCAGTTGTTTATATACCAAAAACGAAAACTTGAATCAGTATGTCGGCCCGTTTAAAAAGAAACATGCCTCTGCTGAAGGCCTTGTGTAAGGCCAAGCCCTCGAAGCGTAAGGATATTCTCAATAGCTGCTCCACGGATTTTCTTCAATCACTCTGTGAGCTGTCTCTAAATCTTCTAAAGGGTAACATTCCGCTATCAGGCGCTCAGTATAAGAAACTCAAGAAACAAAAGAGTATTTCAAACTCTTGGCAAGTAAAAGGACCAATTTAAAAACTAAATTCACCGCCTTAAGAAAACAGTCTGGAGGTTTTCTTTTGCCTCTGCTAGGCGCAGTGATCCCTATTTTGGGGCAACTTTTAGGAGGGCTCACTCGATCATGAGTCAAAAGATGTTTTTGTTGTCACCTCATCAGTTTAATCAACTCAATCAGACGGGGGTAACGAACCCGCATAGTAAGGAAACAATGAGACGCACTGCCGAAGATGTTCTGGATGAAAAAATGAGAGCGGTGCTAAACGAAACAGGATTACCCCCTTATGAAAAAATAAGAAAATACAACGCATTGTTGCAGAGATATCTCACCTTACTCAAACAAGACGGTGAGGATGCGCAACATATTACTTTAACTCTGCCTGAAGACACTGGGTTGGTAGAAGGAGAAGAAAAGGATGGCATGTCCATTGATAAAATAAAAAACGAGGTACTTCAAAACCTCCCTATACGTTACCGTAAGAATGCCGAGTACATTATGAGTAAATTAATCACGAGTACAGATGGATGGACACCGACTGGGGAATTTGTAGAAAAGGGTACAACAGTAAAAGGTTCCCATATGTTAGACTTATTTAAACATTTATCCTGCCCGTATAAAACAAATGTCCTGGAGCCTAAAGGCTGGCGGGGTTTTTTAAATAGTCTGAATGAGCTCAACATTCCTTTAACAGCTTTTCAAAACCTGCACGCTCGTGAACAATATCGTATAATCAAAGAGGGTGAGCCAAATGGAGAAAATATACCCAGAAAAAAAAGAAGAAGAAGAAATAATAAATCATCTCCTAAGACCCTCAGCTGGGAGGTAGCAGAAAACCCAGACACCGCAGGAGAACCTCTGAGTGCCTCACTTAAGAAGAAAAGAATAAGGAAAGATAGAATATTAAGCCCCAGCTGGTTACATTTTACCCCCTAAAGTTGTAGTATATTTTGTTTTCGTAATAAAAGACAGTCGCATGAATTAATTTTGTCTTCAGACCTTTTTTATTTTCTACATTTTGTAACAATCTTTAAACATTTGTAGAGAACAAACACTGTGGTTAAAATGAGTGTCTTTATGACGTCTCTCACACCGTTGGTATTTTTTCACAAAATTCGTTACAGCAGCATCATTTTTTATCACATCATCCTGATACAGAGATAACACATTTTCGTAAGACAACCCCGACGCTCTTTTACATAGATAGAAAACACAATGCTGACCACAGGCTGTAGACATGACATTCTGCAGTTGCTGATTGTGGTATAAAATAGTTTTACATTGTTTTTCTAGAAAATGTAGGATGCTTTTCGGGTAATGACTAAAATCGGGAGGAAACCCGAAAGAATCAAAGAAAGTTCCAACCCCATCCTTTTCCTCTAAAGTCACTGCTAGCCAATGTTCTCCGGGCTTGCATGATGGGTGGGTGTTTATAATCATGTACACAGGGTATCTATATTTTTGTTTTACTCGGGGTAGCTGATCTGACGCCCACACCCCACCAAAAGAGTCCCCCACCATGTGACGCAGGAGACTGTCCAATTGATGATTATTCATGTTCTAGTCTTCTTAGTAATAATCTACCAACACTTGACGTTTTGAATTAATCTCCAGAATCGAATCAAAACAAGAATATACGATTAAAGTGGTAGTCTGTGGTAGCGGTACTCTGAATCTCATTTCCAGTCTTAAACTACCGCTTGTAATGGGAGACAATGCATCAGCATCTTCCGCAGCAGTGAGATTAAAGACAAATAATGAGTATCCTTGTTCGAAATCCTCTCTGTCAATACTCAGAGGCAAGTCTTTCATGTGTCTCCCCGTAGCAGTGAGCATGTTGTAAAACTCTCTGACTGAGGACCCGCGGTTAAATTGAGGTTGGAATGCTTTGGCAGGGACTTGTCTACCGTCCTGACACAATGCCAGATATTCCATATCGTTATGAAGGAAATTAAAAGGTGAGAGCGTTCTCCTCCCGGTGAAGGCTTCGTGATTTACCATACCCAATACTATGTATTTAGGCATATTACCCAAAAAGAGATTTTCTTGGTTGCATATTCTGGAATTCACAGGGATACTATATGTTTTAATGTTTACCCTAGATAAAGGGTAGAGGGCGTTACCTCTCATCAAAGCGGCAGCATGACCTAACCGCACGGCAGGGGAGATGGTGGCTTTCTTGATAAAAAGTGAAGCCCCCAGTATTTTTAGACGGTATGTCGAGTCATTTGCACACATGAGCGTAAAAGCATCGTTAGATCTGGTGAGTTTGATTCTCAAATCTACAGAGTTCAGGAGAAGCCTCTCGCTGAAAAATATATCGGTGTGTAAGGCCCCCATCAGATGAAGCTCTCGAGATTCTGCTGTGAATATAGCTCTCTTTACTAGACCCTTGTTTGGTCCATTGGCGGTCACTACAGAGTCCATAGCCCCCGCGGTGTCTTTATAAAATAAGCCGGCAGTGAACTGAGTTTTTAAAGTAGAATCAGAGTAATTCAATAGCGTTTCAATCACCGCTCTGTAAGGATGAGTCGAGCTGGACTGAGAAATCAGCCTGTCCCCTAGAATAACGTCGCATTGACTAAAAATTGTATTCAGAGGATAATTAACGAGGGCCACGGGGGCATCAGCTGCCAGATTAGTCCCATCAGCGTTGGTTATTTTGATTCTGAGGTGGATCAAGGTGTCATTCATATCCAGGTATTTATCTCCATCTCCCGGTATGAAAAATTCAATCGGTCCGTCTTCTGTAATAGCAGACAACGGAAGGACTTCTGTGTAATGTTTTTCATCGATAGAAAGCTGTGTCATGGGAGCAGAAAATAAATCCAGCTCTGCCATGCTGCATTCAGCAGATTTGTGATGTAAAAGAGCCATATTTAACACTCTAAAATATATCTCTCCCCAATACGCTCCTTCTCCGAGGGTGTTTTTTCCCTAATGATTTTCTTTTCACTGAGTGCTTTCCTTTTTTAACACCTGCCGGAACCCGCTTGCCTGGAGGTCTCTTCCTGGCCCTTCTTGCCAGAACCATCAGACCACCGGCTCCTTCCTGGGAGCCCCGATCTGATTGGTGGCTAAATTTATGGACCGCCTTGCTGATAACATCTGATGCAATATTTTTGGCCGCTGATTTCAGATGAGGTTTAGCTATGGCGAACCCTTTTCTCACCAGGGGGGCTACAAAACGAAATAATCTCGAGAATATAGAGCCAATGCCTCGGCCGTACATCACCGGTGCACCATAAAAACCCGGTAATGAGCCTCCCGCTTGATTTTCATAGTAACTCACAAAACGGTGAGGGTCGTGATGAATCATCGTTTTGCAAAAGATTGCCCTGCTTTTGAAGGTCGGAAATGAAGTTTCACTACACTCTTACCGTAGGTAAACTTTATTGGTTCGTTCTGATCGTTTTTTATCTCTATCTGTATATTCTCGATGTGTGTTTTTGTTACCGGCAAGTAATACGCAGGACTAAAATATTGGGTGATGGTGTCTCCGAATGTTCCTTTTATATCTACGGTTCTCAGGAGAGGAGCAAAAGCGTCACCTACCCTCTGATGACTGACCACGTTACTATAGCAGTACAAATGGGTTGTTCCACCCCTTATATCCGCGGGGTAGGGTGCTGATTTATCATCAAATTTGAGCCATTGATCCGGTTCTACCCCAAGCATATAAGCGACGGGTTTTGTAAAGCGAAAACGATATTGCCCCCCCGTTCCGAAATTCAATTTTCCTGTGAATTGGACTATAGTACAAACTGACATCAGAGTCCATTTTTCTGAAGCAGGACTCGAGTTCCTCCATGAGCTGAGTTATGCTACTGTAATACCCACTTCGAAACATCTGTAACTTTAACTTGGTCTCTATCGCCATTTTTGGTTTCTTTATCCATTCAAAATAGGCTACTTCCATAGGTATGTTATACCAGGTGTGTGGGTATGACATTTCTGTCATGGCGACCTGCCACGAACCATCCAAGTGTAAAGGTTGTGCCAGGTTTACCTGATAACTAGAGCTTGTATTGTTTTGAAATACATCAAGGCTGGCGTTGGACGGCAGCGTAATGTAGAACCCTTCGTTTATCTCCATGGCTGTAATGAAGGATTGAGCGTTGAGTCTGTTTGTTTTTATACATCTTTGATTTCGCCTGCATCAACCCAGCTGTTGAATTTATCGGGCCAGTTATTCCATGATACAAACATTTGTTTTTTCCCTCTCACCACACGCCTTTTCAGAATTTTCTCGACTTGAAAAGCCTTGTCACTGGAAATCTTCACTTTTTGTAACTCTTTCTCGTAAAAAGTCCCCTTGATCTCTTCTCCATCATAATCTTTGAGTTTGTAGACAGGCGGCTGCCGTGGTAGGCAATCAGACACCGTAAATAATTCGTCCGTATAACTCTGCTTATATTTTTTATCAAACACCCCTCTCAATTTGGATATCCTTACAAGCTCCCCCTCTTTAAAGTTCATTTTGGCAGCAGCTTTTTTAGGAACGCCAGAGGGGGCATACAGGTTCCGAAACACTTGAGCCGCATTTTCCTTAGTCACCTGCATTGGTGTCATTTTAATACTTCGATGATAACTATTATTGTAACTTTCAATTAGTTCAGGTAAAACGTCTATATATCTGTGAGTGTTTTTAGCTGTAAAATACCGCCACATTTTAGTTTTCAGCGTACGGTTAAATCTCTCTACCACACACGCCTTCATATCACTGGCTGTTGCATAATGTGCAATACCTCGTTTCTTCAATAAGTTTTGAAAAACTTTGTTAAAGAATTCTTTCCCTGCGTCTGTTTGTATCTTTTTAGGAATCTGACTGTGTGCTAAAATTGTATCAAAAGCTTTGGTAACCTCTGTACCCGTCTTCTTCTTCAGTGCGTGAGCATAGGCTTTTTTCGAAAATACATCTACGACTGTTAACAAATAATTAAAACCATCATTATAACTGGATAGCGACTGCATATCGCAAAGATCTGCTTGAAATTGCTGTAGCGGTCTGAGTACGAAAACTCTGTTTCTTACAAAATGTACCCTGGCCGGTTTATGCAAAGTATATGCATCCTGCTCAGATAGATATTCTCTGACTTTCTCTACTTTTATTTGTTTACCCATTTCATTCTGTACAGCTCTATGGAGTTTATCCACACCTCCTAAACTCCCAGGATTAGAAGGAGTGTAGTACACCCTTTGCATGACACGTTTCTCAGACATGTTCTCTGTTACAACCCTACGAGGTAATGAATACAACAGTTTTTCTTACAACTCATTTTATTGATATGTCACACATCACAAAGATAATAATAACACGGGTTTTTTTTTATTATTTTTTTTTTTTAGGCAGGACACACTAGATCAAGTAAAATAAAAATAAAACAGATAAAATAAAAAAACATACTTTAACGTAAAGTATCAACAACTCTTCCTATCGCTGCCAAAAGTCCCAGGCTGTTCTTATGTTCTTCAATTGAGTTTCATCGTTCTCTATAAGCTGGACGTAAAGCTTTTCGATTTTAGCCTCAAAGAGTCTGGTGTTTTCTGAGATTATGCAGAATCGCCTCGGTAGCTCCAAAGACTCTCCTCTCCGAGACATAAAGGTGGCCCTGGTGTAGAGCGTCCCGAATGGCTGGAATGAAACGAACGGTCCACAGTCTCTTTACCACTTCATCATAGTTACGATCCAGATAGTATTCTTCAGTCGGAAACAAACACTCGTGTTGCATCTGACTAGGATGGTCGACTTGACATCCATAACATTTTTCTTTTCTGTACAGATACAGGACCCTATCTAGCAGATGAACTACCACAGCTTTTACCGTATGCAGGAATGCCGCTGTCCGAACACGTTCTGCTTCGTTACCCACCGGAAGCGGGCAAAATCACGGGCACATCAGGACCTACTAGGGCAGGGCAATTGGGGCAATCTGTTGATCCCTCTGGATGACCTCGGATGGCGTAGATGGAGGTTCACACACGTTCATCCATTCCAGTAATATCAATCTCCGCCATATAGCTGTCGAGATCGGGGGGTCCTAGATTGTTGGAGGGGTGCTTGTGGTCCTGTCAGGCGTTTGCTCCAGGCTGCAACTCGCGGGAGAGATTTGTTTTTTCTCAGATCCATGTTTAGTGTTTTCAACGAATATCATTGAGGCGTTCTCACTTTAAATGATCTGGAGGGGAGGGGCGGGACTTATTATGTGAGGGCTGTCATGTCTCTGCTTTATCCATGTGTTTAACCAGGGGATTTCTATCTCTACCCACATCAAAGGGCAACTCTGGTGGTGTGGTGTGTGTGTGTGTGTGTGTGTGTGTGTGTGGTGTGGTGTGTGTGTGTGTGTGTGTGTGTGTGTGTGTGTGTGTGGTGTGTGTGTGTGTGTGTGTGTGTGTGTGTGTTGTGTGTGTGTGTGTGTGTGTGTGTGTGTGTGTGTGTGTGTGTGTGTGTGTGTGTGTGTTAATTGTCTCAGAGTAGGGGTCACCCTGCTTGACCAAACAGAGACACAGGAGAAGTTTGTGTACAGACCTCTGACTGTATGCATCTGTATTCAGCAGAGACATTCGTTTTCTTGACTGGACCCCCGCGGATAGCTGTTGTCTCATTTCGGCCATTTTCTTTTTTTTTTTTTTTTTTTTTTTTTTTTTGAAAGGTGACTTGGTAAGTGGAAATTACTTTCTTTTATTTAGTTTTGAGCCTATTTCTATCTTCATTTAATTTCACCCCCACAATCTCCTTGCATAGCAAGGGTGGAGAAGAGGGGGGGGAGGCCTGAGCACATTGAGCGGCCAGACATCCTAACTTCAGAGAGACATGTCTCACTCATAAAAATACCTAAATTAAGATCACAGGCTCATAACATCTAAGGCTAATTAGATTAGATAACCAGACAGCATAACTTCAAAGAGACTATCTTAATCGACACATCAAGGAAATAGATAACAAACCATGTCTCACTCATAAAAATACCTAGATTAAGATCAAAGGGCAAAACAGCAAAGGCTAATTAGATTATATAACCCCCTGAGGGATCAGACAGCATAACTTCAAAGAGACTACCTTAATCAATACATCAAAGAAATAGATAACAAAGGCATTCCACAGGGGGGCTTTTCACACCTACCCTTTATAACCCTTCACCCCTCACATCAAAGGGTCTCAAACAATGGGAGGCGGGACATAGCTCTCATAAAAAGCTCTCGACCAATGGGAGGCGAGGGGAGGCGGGACTTAGCTCATTTGGGGGCGTGTCACCTGTCACTTTTTCATGCATACTAATGAGACGAATGCGGCATCCTTATAACTACTACCCTGTGTGAGGCAGGCCACTTAACAGGCCAGGCCATCGGGAAACCCCCCGGTCCCCCCGATGGCCAGTCCGGGACTGGGTATAGGAGGCGTAGAGCGAGGGATCATTGTCCACAAGTTAATTGATCGCAGATGGCGTCGTGGTCGCGGACGAAAAAATAAAAAGATAAAAAAACCTAAATAGGTTGCGAAATATACTTGGGCGGCCGTTAATATTCCTGGGCGGCCCGCCCAAGTAAAGTCTATGTGTGGGAAACCCTGAAATGCTAACTCATTTCCGGGTTTTAGGAAAGAAACCAGTGTGTGCATGTATTATTTCCTAACTTCTTAACTAAAACTCAGTCTTTGTACTTACACACACTAAAAAAACGGAAACCTTGACTTTATTTAAATATAATATTTCAACAGATTTCACATAACTGTATTAGGTTAGTTGGAAGCAATAATATTAAGTTTAAATAAAAAATATTACGTTTATATTATTGCTTTCAACTAACATAATTTAAATCAGGAAAGACTTCATTTTTTGTTTACAGAACATTTATTGACACATAAATAATTAATAGTCTTTGGCGATTAGACCCCGATCCTGAAATGTTATATCAAAAGGGGGAAATGCAGCCGTGAGCATGGGGAACCCAGGGTCTGGACACTGGTGGTGATGTTGAAGATCTGGATTTGATGAAGAGATGGGATGAAGAGGATGCTGAAGATCTGGATTTGATGAGGAGATGGGATGAAGAGGATGCTGAAGATCTGGATTTGATGAGGAGATGGGATGAAGAGGATGCTGAAGATCTGGATTTGATGAGGAGATGGGATGAAGAGGATGTCTTTGGATTAGCTCTCCTGGCACTGGATATGATGAAAGGATGTGGATGGGGAGGAGGCGGGCGGCAGCATGAACACCTGAAGTCACAGCTGACTGCAGGAGAGAGGAGAAGGATTTTAAAGCGTCTGCAGCACAATGGTTAAAGAGAACGCCCGTGATGAGCTGATTATATGCAGCTGCGGAGTGAATGTATATATATTCCCTGTCTTCCTGAAAGAACTTGCGCTGAACTTCATACAGTTATATGACATTTGTTGTCATAACACATTTAAATAAAGTCAATGTTTGAGTTTCTTCAGTGCACTTCTTTCTCATCCTTCTATATCCGTATCAAACACATTGGGGGAATGATGTGGTGTAAGCAGTTATTTCTGTGAGAGTTGTCCAGGCTTTGTTGTCACCCAGCTATTTGTGTGTGTGTGTGTGTGTGTGTGTGTGTGTGTGTGTGTGTGTGTGTGTGTGTGTGTGTGTGTGTGTGTGTGTGAGAAAGTGCAGACGGTACGAGTCTGAATGTTCTTGTTATTTTATCTTGTCTTCCCAGAGGCAGTACTTCCCACTCAGCCAGCCTGACACTGCAGCCCGGGACGGGGTGGACCTGTTCAAATCCAGTTTTTGACACTCTGCCATGGTTCCATTCCATTTCAAGTGCTGTTCGACGCTCTGCGTAACCCTCGGAGCACACTCAAACATCCAATGACAGAGCTTGAGGACTATCACAGGGTTTGTCAAGCGAAGCGGAGAGAATACTTACTTCCAGGTGTAATATTCTAAGCAAATGAGCTGCTCCGACCCTCGGTCTTGACGGACTCCAACTTGTGTTTATTAAAATCAATTCTGAACCGAACTGGAAGCCAGTGCAGTGAGGCCAGAATTGGGGTGATGTGGTCACGCTTTTTATGGCCAGTCAGCAAACGTGCAGCTGCGTTCTGGACTAGCTGCAGGCGTTTAATTGATGCCTGGTCCATACCCATATACAGAGCGTTGCAGTAGTCCAGTCTCGAGGTCACAAAGGCGTTAATAACCCTTTCCAGGTCTTTAAAAGACTTGGTTTTGGCCAAAAGTCTTATTTAAAAAAAGAATGAAACAACTATGTTAAGATCTAGAAAATGTTCATGCTATTTAGATCCAATAACAGCTCCTTAGTTTGAATATGTCGTTTGAATTTTCCTTTTTATCAATTCAGATGCTGGTCGTTTGTTGGGGATGATAGAGTAGGCCAGAATGTGTCCATTGGGGCGAGGTGCGACACTAAGGCCATCGTGCAGCACGAGCTCCTCCATGCTCTCGGCTTTTACCATGAGCAGTCTCGCTCAGATAGAGATGACTATGTCAAAATCTGGTGGGACGAAATTGAAGAAGGTGGGTCACAACAATTATATGCTTTGTGTTGTTTAGCGCTGTGACCAGGATTTCGGAAATACGCCATATTTGTCCATCAGAAACCCACCAGTAGTTTTTTGCAGAAGTAACCAAATTAAAACAAAGGGCTGGAGCTGCTAGCATAGCAAATGCTGTGTTACCAGCTAGCACTAGCTAGCTATCTTGGTAGTAGATCCATACTAACCAACTAACTGTGATATTAATGGGGATGCTTATTTTTTCGAAGAAGATCCTTCAAATACACATACTTACCGAAAAAAACCCAGCTGACTCCATGGTGTCTTAAGTACAACAGAACACTGAACAACACATTTTTAGGAAGCCAAAATGTTACAATTAAATCTAATTAACTGAAAACACACTGTGAAAGTGAAAAGTTCTAAGAAGCAGAGCATCCAAGAAAGGGAGGAGTTTTAGCATATACATAATCTATGTGGTAGTGCTGTTTGAAGCAGTTGATATACTGTCTCCTGACTATCAACATGACCTTTCTCCTCACAGGGATGCAGCACAATTTCAACAAGTATGAGGCTGACTTCATCACGGATTTGAACACACCATATGATTATGAGTCCATTATGCACTACAGGCCTCTGTCATTCAACAAGAACGAAAGTATCCCCACAATCACCACCAGCATACCATATTTTAATGAGATCATCGGCCAGCGGCTGGACTTCAGTGCAGTAGACATCACCAGAGTCAACCGCATGTACGACTGTGGTAAGAGTCTCCTTAAATACACCCTAAAGGTTTGAGAAAGGCAACTGGTCTGGTCAAACATTCTTTTTTGTGGCAGGGACAGAGTCTGTAAGAACCTGGTATGTAGGTACATTATTGATGTATTAGGGCGGGCCATACTATTTTTCTTTTGTAAATCGATCGAGAGGGGTGTTCAAATAACATATTTTGGCATGTAGAACACAAATCTGAAGACATTTTTCAATTCTGATAAACCTAACCTACATCAATTTGCAGTTGATTATTATCTATTTTTTGATTATTTTGCTATTCTTCTGGAAAAAAGTGACTAAGTTGGGGGGCTTTTATTTTGAAATCACGGCTTTTATGTTCCTGTCTGAAGTGAAACTTACAGGAATTGAAACTTACTTGTGTATCAGTGTTTTCAGTGTGAACTAGTTGAAATGGTCAAAGTCAAAACAAGGGCAAAATCGACTTCTCATTTGAGTAACCTTGTTGGCACTGGGCGAGAGCTGTTGGTGTCTGAACTGCCAACTGTGAGGAATATCCTGAGGTATGGCATCTACTTGAGGGATCAAAGTAAAGATGGCAGGAGCAACTACCCAGTGGACCAGCTGGTGGGTGACATCGTCCCTGGTCTGATTGGTCAGTGGAGCAAAGCGAATGCTCTTTTTCAAGCCACCTGTTATTAATGAAAAGGTGACCATCATGTCCAAGCTCAAGGAGGTCTGGAATCAGGCAGTGAAGTGTTCCCTTTGGAAGGGCAAACTTGATGCCAAAGAGAGGTTCAGTGTCAAGTTAGACCAACTATTTGATATTTTGACTTGCAAGTGTCAGATTACCAGTTGTGAGAGGGGAGGCTGTGATGGATGTGTGATCCAAGCCCACATTAAGTGTTCCTGCAGCAGAGAGAAAAGGATTCTTTAAAAAATCTTGCATACATCAAGGGACAGAAATGTAAGGTTGGAAGTAAAGGACTCCACCAAATGGGGGCCCCTGATCTGCAGGAGCACAAGAGACAGGTGGGGACATTGGAAAGGCAGGGGATGGAAAACATGGCTGAGGAAAGGAGAAGGAGCAAGGATGAAAATGCTGCAGCAGCAGACAATGCAGCCAGGAAGGATGTTAAGAGATGTTTGGCAGATGGTGATGAGGATCTGGAATTGGAGAGTGGTTCTGAAGATGAGTTTGTCCCTGAAGTTGAGCTCTCCCCTGAAACTGAACCTGAGCTCTGACTGATGCAGGAATCATCACAGAAGACAACACAAGTAAAGTGATTGATAAGAACAAGGTCAAGAGAGCACAGGACAAGTTGATGAGAGAGCTGGGAGAAGAGTTTGAGGAGAAGTGCAGGGAGATCTCCTGCATCCTCTTTGATGGGCGGAGTGACCTGACCAATGTGATGATGGAAGCTGAGGGCAGTGACCAATCTTTTCCTGCAAAGATCAAAGAAGAACACTACAGTGTTGCTAGTGAGCCTAAGCACATCCTGTTTCAGCTGGACTGCCTCAAGTCCCAGAGGAAGGAGGTGCTGGACCTTGTGATGCCAACTGTGAGAAGATCTGCTTGGTATGCCCACAGTGAAGCCATCCTCCAAACACTGCTGTGCTCTGATGATCAGAAGGAGATAATTGAGGGGGTGGAGAGAATCCTGGCCATTAGGGGAGAGGGGGACCCAGACACTCAGCTGGGGGACTCCTCTGTCAGGACCAGAAGGACACCTGACATCAATTGTGATGCTTCCAGCATTGGGGACTTGATCAGCTGGTCAGACGGTGTGTCAGAGCCACCCTTCACCTGCTTGCTAAGCGGTGAAAAACGTCATCAAAACTCCCATGGAGGTACTCAACTGGCCTTGCCATACTCAAAGCATTGAGAGGGTTGTTAAAATGGTGGCCGAGGCTTCTGCTAAGTACTTCTCACAGGAAAAGAGGGATGTAGGAGGGACCAGAGCTCAGGAGACCAGCAGGAGACTGATGTCCAAGAATGAGTCAAAGCAGGACTTGTGCAACCTGGCAAAGTTCAAGAAGTCAGAAGATGTATCTTTGTAATATTATCCAGTTATATATATGCAGTTCACCTGTTAATAAATATGTAAAAATGATTTAGCTTTGTCTTTAGCTTTCAGTCTGCGCCGGAGGATGTGCAGGCTTTCTGCTGTCCTGATGTCAATGGGGAGCTCATTCCACCATTTTGGAGCCAGGATAGCAAACCCATGTGTTTTTGCTGATGGGAACTTGGGTCCCCCTCGGGTGCAGCGAGTCGTTTGACTGATGCAGAGCGTAGTGCACGCGCTGGGGTGTACAGTTTAACCATGTCCTGGATGTAGGAAGGGCCAGATCCATTCGCAGCATGGTATGCAAGTACCAGTGTCTTGAAGTGGATTCTAGCCGTTACCGGGAGCCAGTGAAGGGAGCGGAGGAGCGGAGTGGTGTGGGAACATTGTGGAAGGTTGAAGACCAGACGAGCCGCTGCATTCTGGATGAGCTGCAGAGGTCGGATGGCACATGCAGCTAGACCAGCCAGGAGGGAGTTGCAGTAGTCTAGGCGTGAGGTGACGAGAGCCTGGACCAGAACCTGCGTGGCTTTCTGGGTCAGCTGGGGACGAATCTTCCTGATGTTGTACAGCGTATATCTGCAGCAACGGGTTGTAGCAGCGATGTTTGCAGTGAAGGACAGGTTGTTATCTAGGATTACTCCCAGATTCCTTGCAGTCTGAGTCGGGGAAACAACAGAGGTGCCGATGTTGATCGTCAGGTCAAGAGAGGGACAATCTCTGAAAAGCAGTTCAGTCTTGTCAAGGTTGAGCTTGAGGTGATGAGCAGACATCCACTGAGAGATGTCAGCTAGACAAGCAGAGATGCGTGCCACGACCTGGGTCTCTGAGCGGGGAAAGGACAGAATTAATTGGGTGTCGTCAGCGTAGCAGTGGTATGAAAAACCATGCGGGCTCATGACTGATCCGAGCGAGTTTGTGTACAGGGAGAAGAGGAGGGAACCAAGAACAGAGCCCTGAGCGACCCCTGTATTTAATTGACAGGGGTCGGAACTCGGACCCTCTCCAAGTTACCCTGTAGGTACGGTCTTTGAGGTATGAGGTGAGGAAGGAAAGTGCAGAGCCTGAAACTCCAAGTTCTTGGAGAGTGCGAAGGAGGATCTGATGGTTCACCGTGTCGAATGCAGCTGACAGGTCCAACAGGATGATGACAGAGGAGAGGGATGCTGCTTTGGCAGTGTGCAGTTCCTCAGTGACAGCAATGAGAGCAGCTTCTGTGGAGTGACCTGCCTTGAAACCAGACTGGTGCGGATCCAGAAGTTTGTTCTGATTGAGATAACAGGAGAGTTGTTTAAAGACAGCATGTTCAAGTGTTTTAGACAGGAACGGGAGGAGAGAAACAGGCCTGTAGTTTATAACATCAGACGGGTTGAGAGTGGGTTTTCTTTAGGAGAGGGTTTACTCTTGCTGTTGCATTTTGATGTAAAACCCCACTTTGTTGATCAGATATATTTCCTCATTCTCTGAGCCCTCTGTAGTGCGTTAAGTTTTGTGTATTGACCGTTGATAAATGTTTTCTTCCAGCCAACACTCACACCCTCTTGGACCAGTGCTCCTTTGAGCTGATCAACATCTGTGGAATGATCCAGAACGAAGCAGACAACGCAGACTGGGTCCAGACGCTGAGCAATCCAGCAGATCCAGACCACACCCTGGCAGGGCGCTGTAGAGGTACTGAGCTACATTTCGAGATCATACAATGAAAACATTTGAAGTTAATCTGAATGTGTAATGGTACAGAAAATGCTTTAAAGTCCATGAGGTCAAAAAGTGTTTTCCCACCAGAAACCAACACATTGTTCAACAGACAAACCTTATTTATGGAAAAACCCACATTAGCATATAGCCTCAATGCTCAGCAGCAGACTGTTTTACTTACTTTTTAATTTATTTTCTTTTGTCATAATAGATACATCTTCTTAGCTTTTTAGACATATGGTTAAATGGTGTTATAACAAAACATAACTTCTTTAACATGTGATAACCTCAACAAACACATATTGGCATATGAATGCAGAATCTGTTGGCAACAATTTTGGTATTGGAAGCCTTCTAGCTACACTTTGTATTTTGAGTACACTGGTAGCAAAAAGGAGGCCACACAAGGAAAATCAGGAATCACACAAACCACACCAGGGAAACATGGACGCAAACTGACAGGGAACATCAGAAAGCTAGGTATATATAATTACAAGACTAATCACAAAGACAAGACACAGCTGGAGAAGGCAGGAAAATACACCAGGGCTGCAGTCGAATTGTCAGTTTTGCTTAGGAACCTTCCTAATGGAGTGAAATGACCCGGAAGTCCCTCAGTGGCAGCCATGATAAGAGCCGTTTGAATTCTCTAGATGATAGGAAAGTCAACATTTCACAGTCTTTACTGAGCTGTGTGGGGTTTGTTCAACTTTTAAAAGATGTTTGAATGGTGATATACACAGTGATAGGTGTTAAGGACTAACGTTTATAATAAATATATTTGTATTGATTTTAAGATATTTTCATAGTTCATACAATCATACGTATTGGGATCATTAATGTGTATTAATTAATGTATTAATGTGGACCGGAGGGAGAGGGTGACGACAAGCATAAGTTTCACTTTCCTTTTTTATTTCAATTCCAACTTTGGTCATGAAGAATATGTTTCTCTGTTGTCCACGTTCATAAAGCATAACACAACAGCATCAGAGCACGGTGCAGAGTCTCTTGATGAGTTTACAGTAGTCCCTCGTTCTTATACATCCATGTTGTAGTCCGCTGTATAGAAAACTGTAGTTTCCATAGTTTCTCCACAGCAGCAGACGCACATTTATGACGTCCACTGGCGCATCATAAACACGTCGGATAGTGAAAGTGCAGTCGAATTCTCTAAAGTACCGCAGTCTCTTCTCCTAAGTCCTTTTGAATTCTCCTATCCACTATCCCTTAACCCTGTGACATTTCACAGAGAGGTCAAGGAATAGACGATAGGGTTAGACGTTAGGAGCTGATTTTTGGACTATTCGACTGCAGCCCCTGGCAGCAGGTGAACACAATCAGACAATCACACACAGGTGGAAAGAATCAGGGTATTTACAAAGGCGGGAACAAATCACAGGAAGTAAAACAAACATGCATAAGTAGAAAATACTTTTCAAAATAAAACAGGAAACCCAAACCACGATCATCAAATCAAATCAAGTTTTATTTATGTAGCACATTTTTAAAACGATTTTTGATCAAGCCAAAGTGCTGTACGTATAATAAAATACCTTACAGTAATGACACTAAACAGTAAATACAACAGCACAATTTGTGCAGAATATCAGTATGAGAATACGACACCCTCTGCCTTAGACCTTCACATCATACAAGGAAAAACTTCCAGAGAAAACCCACAGTTTAAAGGGAAAAATGGGAGAAACCTCAGGGAGAGCAACAGAGGAGGGATCCCTCTCCCAGGACGGACAGACGTGCAATAGATGCCGTGTGTAAATCGAAGAGATAATACATTTTACAGCATATAGACTGAATGTTAGGAAATGCATGTGTCTATAATAAGAAGATGAATCTAGGAGGATGTCAACAATCCTGTGGGAGCCATCAAGGAAGCAGTATGACGAGACCCAGGCAGGTCCACAGAGACAGACCCAGCCACGACCCGAAGTCCACGACTTAATCCAGAAATCAGGATAGAGGATCCAGGGCACAGGACCACAGCAAACAGGATCAGCCTCGACTCCGGATCCCGGCGTAGATATAGACACAAAACAAGAACATTTGGGGGAGGCTGGGTTAATCGGAACATGAGAATACACAGACACAGACAGACAGAAGGAAGGAAGGAAAAGCACTCCCTTCGGATCGGTTGAGGGAAAAGGGTAACAAGTAAGAGAGTAAGAAA
This sequence comes from Harpagifer antarcticus, assembly GCA_902827135.1. Lineage (NCBI taxonomy): Eukaryota > Metazoa > Chordata > Actinopteri > Perciformes > Harpagiferidae > Harpagifer > Harpagifer antarcticus. The sequence goes on along the minus strand of CADEHL010001195.1, from coordinate 157,047 downwards.
CAGAGGTGGAGAGGCACACGCAGGGAGCAAGGTCCCCACTGGAGCCTTAGTTGGAATAGAGGTAGGGAGGTACTCTGTGACTACGGTCATAACACTCCCCGGCCTGAATAAGCCACTCTGCAAACCTGTTTCCCTCTAATGAAACCTCGAGAGGTCAGAGAGGGGAAAGGTTTTTGGATAAAGAGAGGATAGAAAGAATAGATTACAGGAGTATGAGAAGTAGAGAGAGAAAATATTTAGAAGAATGAGTAGTAGTAATAACCTTAGTTTTAAATATAAGATCCAAGTTTTTAGGATTTAAGTGAAAGAGCAAGAACCAAAATGTAGGTGAAAAGGCACAACGTGTCCACGTCAATGCACTCTCATTAGGTCATTTTATCAACTATAAGCTTTATCAAAAAGGAAGGTCGTAAGCGTACTCTTAAAACGGATAGGCTGTCTGCCGCCGGAACACAAACTGGAAGCTAATTCCACAAAAGTGGAGCTTGATAAGAAAAGGCTAGAAGGCCAGAGAGAAGAAGTGAGTTTTAATGTTGATTTTAAAACCCATAATGTCTGGGCCGACCTCACGTGGAGGGGCAGAGTGTTCCAGATTCTAGGGCCAGCTGGTGCGAAGGCTCGGTCCCCTCGGGTTTTGAGCCTGGTCTTGGGCACTATCAGCAGCAGCTGGTCAGCAGACCTTAAAGCTCTGGCTGGGGTGTAGCGATGGAGGAGTTCGGCTACATAGGCAGGAGCCAGCCCATTTAGGGCTTTGAAAACAAATAAAAGGAGTTTAAAATCTATTCTGAACCGCACTGGAAGCCAGTGCAGTGAGGTCAGAATTGGGGTGATATGGTTGTGCTTTTTATGGCCAGTGAGAAGACGTGCAGCTGCGTTCTGCACTAGCTGCAGGCGTCTAATTGAGGCCTGGTACAGACCCACATACAGAGCGTTGCAGTAATCCAGTCTCGAGGTAACAAAGGCGTTAATAACGATCATGACAGAATATCTGTTATTTACATCGGAACCCAATAAATGCTTAGAGACTTATGATCACATTACGCTTTAGTCCCACTTCTTATTATAATTCAGTTATCACGATGTTCGCTTCTTCCTTTAGATTCCGGCTACTTCATGAAGTTTGACACATCTTCCGGCGCAATTGGAAACAGTGCCATGCTAGAGTCACGTATCCTCTACCCAAAGAGAGACGAGCAGTGCCTGCAGTTCTTCTACAAGATGAGTGGAGTAGCCATGGACAAACTGGTGATATGGATAAGGACTGATGACGGGACAGGGACCGTACAAAGTGACAGGAGGATCCACAGCATTACAGGTATTTTATTTATGTTTACTAAGGAGCACAGAAGTTGTCTCTTTCGAATCTTTTGAAATGGAAAAGCCTTTCTATCGATGCAGTGTTGGAAGACTTTACTCCTTGTAAATTGAGTGGTGATAATGTTTTTTATACGTGTAAAAATAAATCCGAATCAATTTAAAATGAATTCCCTGCTTTTTGTCTTTCAGGTGATGGAGATGCTGCCTGGAAAATAGCCCACGTGAATCTGAAGGTGACAGAGAAGTTCCGTTATTTTTTCCAGGGCATTAGAGGATCATCCGTCTCCTCGGGGGCCATCTTGATCGATGACATCACTCTTACTGAGTCCATTTGCCCCAGTGCTGTCTGGCAGATCCATAAGTTCTCCAACGTTCTCGCCAACACCCCTCTTGGCACCCCGGTGAAAAGCAATTGCTTCTACAACTCGGAGGGCTACTCATTCGGCATCAATGTTTACCCCGGTGGAAAAGACAGTGCCTACCCAGACTATGTTGGCATGACCTTCTTCCTGTGCAGCGGGGAAAATGATGCAGTGATGGAGTGGCCAGCCAAAAACAGACAGGCGACCATCGTTGCTATGGACCAGGACCCTGATGTAAGACTGAGGATGTCTTCTACAAGAAGCTTCACCACAGGTATGCATAGGTCACTGGCATTAAGAAAAAAAGAGGGGTTTCTATCAATGGAAGGGTTAATGTAGCTGAATTATTAACAAAAAGTTTGGCTTTTTAAAATATCTGCTTTAGAAATCAATCCATAACACTGTTTTTCTTGACTCTTAGATACTGATCCCCGCTGGAACAAACCAACAGCTGCTTCAGGTCAAGAATTTGGCTGGAGCACGTTTATTTCCATCCAGCATCTGCAGAGGAGGAGCTTCCTCAAAAACGATGACCTCATCATTACGGCTGACTTCAACGGTGAGAATCTGAAATATCAGCTCCATACTGGACCAACAAATATTCTGCCAGTTATCACATGTTTTTATAATTTCTTCTTCAGCTTCCAGGATTCTTTTGACATTGTCATTAAATCCAACTTGTTTCATTAGATTTGACGCACCTGATCAAGACTGAGGTGCCTGTCAAACCGGCCGCACCAAGTAACGAAATTCCAGAGGAGAAGCCAGTCAGCGAGCTGAAAATGACACCGGAGACCCCGAAACACAGAGAAGCACGCGCTGCCAACCCGTGTGGCCCCAATCACTGCATAAACGGAGGCGTGTGTGTGGAGAGTAAAGGGGAAGCCTCATGCAGGTGTGTGTTTGTTTGGATTTACAGCATGTGCCTATTTGCATTACTTAAAGGTCTCCTATCATGCAAAATGCACCTTTTGATGTCTTTTATACATACAAATGTGTCCCCGGTGTATCAGGAGACTCACAAGGTGTCAGAAAACAAAACCCTCTCTCTTTTCCTCCTTACCCAAATCTGTAAAAACGGGGGTACAACAGAGCTGACCCAGATTTGCCGCCGATATGACGTAATATCGGAAATGTGGGCTGGCTTTACACCCGACGTGTTTTGGAAGTACCGGTAATATGGTCTTTGTTTACATTAGCAAGCTCACCTCACCTTGTTGTAAACCCGCAAGATAAAAAGCATTTGAGCTCCATACTGAAATAGTCCTTGATGTGGTTTGGAACATGATATGGTGTTTAATGACGGCAGCATTTAGCTGTATCTGGGTAGAATGCCCCTGATCAGATACTCAGCATAAACTCCCCTCCCTTTTTTTTTTTTTTTAAAGCTTTAGACCCAGAATCAGCACTTCTCTAACAGGGCTAAAATAGAGGGATATGATATGGGATATTTGTTTTTGTTTTTGAGCAAAACACTTCATAGACATGTTTTTCATGGAGTTGTATATATCTGAGACCTATAATATATGCCTAAAAATAGCATAATAGGAGACCTTTAAGATGATCATTTTTGTACATTTTCCCTAGAGTTATCTCATTTGACGCTGCCTATGTAACTCTTGCAAGCCAGATGACACAGCCATCAGAAAAATGCAGTTATTGTGCATCACAAAATCATTTAATGTGCGCTTTTCTCCAGGTGTGCATCTAGCCAGACCACCTACTACACTGGTAAGAGGTGTGAGAAAACAAACATAGACAGAGGCATTCTGGGCGCTCTGATTGGTGGCACAGCAGGGACCGTTGTGTTGACACTGGCCATCTTCACCGTCATCAGGAGAGCTCAGTGACACATCTTTCCAGGGGGGTAATATATCCTCTGCATTCACCCAGCAGTGAAATCACAGCAAGCTGGTGACAAGGCTGAAGTGAGAAGTGTTCGTAAAATCTGATAAGCTAATTATTAACTTCCTGAATCATATTTTGCGTACGCTTCAAAATAGATTTTTGTATTTCTTAGAATGAGCCTTGAAATCTCTCGAACTTATCCATTAACTTTGTTTGCTATGATAAAAATAATCACATGCAGTCCGCTTGTCCGCAAATTACATTTGTCATGGAAAATGCAAAGCTTGGATTTAAACTTCATTGGGTAATGATAACAATAAAACATTATATTCTTTGTCTTTATTTCAATACATATTTTTGGATACATACACTGGTTAGACACACAGGTTATAGTTTAAATCATGTAATGTACATATACAGATTCAAGCAAAATTATCAAACCATGCCAAACTTGTTAAAGGGGCCCTATCATGCTCATTTCCAGGTTCATATGTATAAGTTGTGCCTCTTCTGTTCACCCTCTGTCTGAAACCAGAGCCCAGTCTGTTCTATCTGTTGTGATAGGTGAAATGCTTAGAGCCGCCCCTTAGCCCATCATGTGTTGGAGTGATAGCCAATGGAAGAGTGATTGTTACTATGTGAAACAAAGGAGTCCAATGGCGTTTCAGGCAGAGGGGATGTATGTCGGGAGGGAACACAGGGATTTTAGCCTTTGTAGACCATTTACATGCGCTAAAGCCTATATAACACACTACAGGAAAGGGAAAACCCCTAATAATCATAGGGCTCCTAGAAAACCAAATGATATCTCATATACAGTCAGCTCAAACACCATGTACAGAATGCAGAACATCAAGATACACAAGCTTCCCCTTAAAGCTATAAAGTGTAATGTATTTAACTTATTTGGCACATAAAAACAAATGGAAATAGTCTGTATCAACTTTACCCTTAAAATATAAAATGGCATCAAAATGTATGCATTAGCTATATTCTTATCTTAAATTCTTTCCTGGAGCAGAATATGATTTCATGGATGATAACCATAAGTGAAAGAGCTACAAATAATAATAATGTTCAGTGCTATCAAATGAAATAAAATAAAGCTAGTTTTTGAACATTACTCTATAGTTCTGTAACTATCTATACACAAAAGCAGTATCGGAGGAGCTGCATCCAAGAGTTGCTGTTTCCGTGTCTGCAATCTGAAATGTAGATATGGACAAGTGTTAAGAGTATTCATAGATTTTCACATTCAAAATGTGCCAAACTAAAGCCGATAGAGAACATTTGGTTATTTGATTGAAGTAAAAACTAAAAACAGATAAACATCCAACCACAGGTTTTAATATTCTATTCTACAGTATAAGGCAGCAGCCATATATCCCAAGGATGAGCTATTTATAATAATGTCAGTGATCAGACCTGTTAAGCCCGCAGCCCCCCTCAGTCGGGGTGTTTTTTAATGAAACTGAGCAATCAGAACTCGCGACAGGGGAAGCAAACACAGACATCACAACACTTAGCATTACGGAGCACAAACGGGACATTGTCTCACCTTAGCTGTTATTCTGATCAAAAGTCGTGTTCAATGGCATTAAAACGATAAAAACGCTGCTGAGGGTTAATCCAATGTGTCTGTCACTTTGAAACAATTATTTATAATCCATAATTCAATTTTTATGTAAAAATTGCTAATGCCACCAGAGTTATCGCAGCTTCCGATTTTGGCTACGCGTCACTCTCACTCCTTATTTGGTAACGTGTGTGTGTATGTGGGAGTTCCCCTCGATTCCATTGGCTCTAACAGTTCAAAAGAGGTGTCAATCATCAAAATCGACCAAGGGGGGCCAGAGATAGGTGAAATCCACCCAAATGACCCCAGAAGTGTTTTTTTGTTGCTAAACCTCTCGAAAAAGGTCAAATGTCACTTGTTTTGCATCAATCTTGATACAGGGTACTTATTATATGTTATAGTTTGGATTCCTAAAGCTTTTAGTCTACTAACCCATCATTCATGGGTGGTTTTCACTATAAGTCTTTTTTTTTTTGGATGGACACTATAATTTACATTTTTTACTGTGTTCAATCTGAATTTACTTTAAAATAAAAACATCTATATTGATTCTGACTTTTCTACATCCAACTCACAGGTTTATCATTACTTTGAGAAAAAAGATTATTAATGTAACCCTTTTAGAAGGGAAGATATGGTCATTTGTTCTGGGAATGTCATTTCCGAGCCTGAGACCTGAAAAACAGGCTCAGGGCTTATAATATATGGGCTCAGAACAGTCTCATAATACACACATGCGCACAGAAGGATTCACACTTGTACTTCATGATCCGCAAAAGGATGTGAACCCTTTGGATTCTCCACACATAGCGTTGTGTGTTCCTTCCAAACAACTCAACTTTGGTTTCATCTGTCCACAGAATATTTTGCCAGTAGTGCTGTGGAACATCTGGACCTGTCAGCTCCGGACAGCGCAAAATGCGTACATGAAGCCCTACGTCATGAACGCAAGAAATCTACCCTCGTGGGGGCGCGCTCATGTGATTGGCTTAGAATTGAGGAGACATCTGATTGGCTATAGATAGAAAAAATTACAAGTACGAATCGGCTGACCGTCACGGGAGTCTCAAAAAACCCACACACGAATGCACAGTGATCCGTGCACAGGAAGCGGTTTGTGTTTGCAGGTTCAGAGGTTTTAAACGGAAAACAAATACGTGAGGATCAAAAATACATCTGTAAAACTTTTTTCTGTTTTTGGATTTTATTTACATGTTTATGAAACGGAATGCATTTGTGTGTGCATTGAAAAACACAAGTGTGGATCCGGAAATACAAGTGTGAATCCTTTTGCGGATCATGAACTACAAGTGTGAATCCTTCTGTGTGCATGTGTGTATTATGAGACTGTTCTGAGCCCATAATAACAGGTCATCATCAGATCAAAGTAGTAAGTCTAATACTTTGATTTATGACTTTAAGGAGCGCTCTTTTGATTTGAGTTGTTAACTTATTTACTGCTTTGATAAGTGCAGAAGGTAAGTATTTTTAATATGACAATTTAGTTCAAATGTAATGCTTTTTGAATGTGTGTCAATGAAGATGTAGCAAATGCATGGACACAGGTTAAAATACAACAACTAATCACGTGATCTAGCACTGACCTCGGTCCTCATTTGTCTCTTGTGTCGTTGGTTGAGGTCAAATTCTTCATGCTCTCACTTTTTCCTTTTGACTTTGCCTGCAGGTAGAACAAAAACGGCTATGATGAATGTCAATATTACTTTAGGTTGTCATTCTGGATTCTTCATTGGTTGACTTACCATTATGAGCTTTATCATTTCTTCTCGAACCTGTATAAAAACAAATAGCTTTAAAATAAATACTGAACAACATAATTATTGGCAACTTTTGGGACCCATTAATCAAACCCAGGCTTCCTATGGCCCAGGAAGAATGCTCTACTACAACCACAAGACATAAGGGAGATTAAAAAAAATCTATTTATATATTGACGCTAAAAGGGAATGAGAGACAAGTTGGCAAACCTACCTTCTTCTCTGCAAAAACACCTGTAATCAAAAGGAATAGGCCCTGCAAGAAAACAAATGTAGTGAATTTAAAACGTGTGACGTTTTGGCAGACATTCTTGTTGAAATAATATTGTGGTATTGAATAGCACATTTTGTGCGTATGATGAGAGGCTAATGTGGACTTGAAGTTGAGGAGTGGGTGAAAAATAATAAAGTTTTATCAGATTTGACACATCTCCCTCAAGAAGAAAATCGGCTTTATGCAACTTATTTTTTAACTTCCAAAGTGGAAAATCTCAAAACTTTAGACTTCCCAATAAATGTGTACAGATTAAAAGAGGTAACATTTAGGAAAAAGGGTACACTAGTATCAGGTTGGGAATTGGTATTGTTACCTGTTTGGACGTATTGGAAAACAGTTGGATTGATGCCTCACACATTTCAACAGTTTGTTTCGTGTGTGGAATGCTTTCAAATTACCTGGAAGGAGTTGAGGATGGTAAAACTGTAAATGGCTATAATATGCAGGAGACTGTTTTCCTCCAACATGAGCTGAGCAAAGCCAATAATCCATGTTAGTCCAAAGACAGGCGTTAGAAAGATCACCACTTTGAGGATGCTTTTGGCTGTCTCCTTGTCGTCTGCCTTGCTGCCCTCAGGGACATTGGATTTCACTAGAGTAAGAATGACGACCACCATGGAAAACAGATTTGTCAAAATAACAGTTCCCACAGGAAGGAGGAAAGCATGAAGGGAACCCTCCAAGACTCTTTCAAAAACTAGCCAGCATGTTTCCTTTTTATAATAGGGCTTTTCGGTGTATTTGCAATACGTATAGCTTGATCCCACCATGAGGATTGGGAAAACATAGCCAACGATGCCGGAGAAGTACATGAAGACTCTTTTCCTCAGGGGGGTGAAGACGAAGATGAGCTGGTGGATAAGCATGATACTCATGCACATCATCCAGTTGAACATGGCCAAATAAAACAGGTGCTTGCATATTGTCAAAATTAGGCAGCAGTTGTCACTGAGACTCTCGGGAAAGCTGGAAGCCAAGAAACTACAGTTACCGAGCAAGAGGAACACAGCAATGTTCACTATAGCTGTGTGACGGAAATGTGAAAGGTTGGATTTGACCACAGCCGACCACACTAGATACTCAACGATGAGGAAGATCAGCAGGCAGCAGACGGACACACCCAGGCCGACATTTGTAATCATATCCAGGACCGGTGTAGATACATCACTCTTGGACATCATGACAGCGAATGAAGTCAGGTGGTTGCATTCACAAACTGTGGTATTGCCCTGAATAGTTTTCGCTCTGCATCCTTCTTCTGACCATTTGTTCTCCCAGGTGTGCCAGAAAACACAAATACGTTTTTTGGGACTCAGATTCTTCTGGGGGAACACCAGTCTAATTTTTGGGGATGAACTATTCCTCTCCATTGTGACCGATACTAAGATGCTGTCAGGCTTCGAATCGTCGATGTTGTTTTTTAATCTACGCATTAGATTTTTCAAAGCAACAGCTTTCACTGTTCCGTTGGTCTTGTTCATATTAACGTCAATGTCAAACACAATCATTTTGCAGTCATCTGAACAGAATTTGAGCTCTAGATTTGTACTGTTCACTCCATTGCTTTGGTTGACCTTAATATTCCTCACCAGATCTTCCACAGACTGAAGATATTTTGATGACATATTCTGAACAACAGATGAGTTGACACCAGACCAGTTGTTGTTCAATATATTGCTTGCAGCATGAACAAAATTCTGAAACAGAAGATTAAAAAAGGGACATTTTATCTTGGGATGTTCGGCGTTCACATTGTAACTAATTGATCAGTATAACTTATATATAACTTATCAGTATAAGCTCAAATAAAACAGTTCAAAACTTTCTATGGCTTCTGATCTACTCATAATTATATGGACTAGTGTCAGCGATTAATAAAGCGGATCGAAATCCAATCCCTACTTTACTGTGTTATGATTTGTCCACCTCACATTATTTCAGTGCAAAAATGAGCCATATAGGCTTAAAAATCCACATGTATTTCAGAAAGCAAAGTAATAATTATCAACGGGGGCTTACAGGAAGGACAATTTCATCCAAGGCAATGAACTCTGATGCCTTCGACATCGTATTTAGAACATTGATGGAAGCGCTAACGTCGGCCGCAGAGTCAGTGGAATTATGGTCGGATGTAGAGCTGTTAAAAAGTCCTGAAAAAATATCCGAGGCCATCTCCTGGGTAGCCCCTAGTCCCATCGCAAAGTTCTAGAAACAAAATTAAACAAGGATCTCAATGAAACGATGTACACACAAATGAAATCCCAAAAATAATGACATTGTTGGAAAGCACAAAAAAATTTCAACATATTTGTTTCAACATTATATAAATGTACTCGAGTGAAAGGAGTTAGAGGAAATTTAGAGCTAGCATCATTAAATATTTTTTAAATGAGCTAGCTAGAAACATGAATTTATCTCAGATTCCTACATCAAAATTGGCCTCCATTGCAGTAATCTCTGAAGCAGTCAGTCACTTCTTTTCATACTTTTAAAACAATTATTGTAAGGTCCTAGCCAGCATGTTGATGCTTTTTGTTATTATTCCTGTTTCTATTTTGTTTCTCTCATTTCAGTGTCAGCATTTCCTGCCCTTGATTGAACTCCACCTGCTTCCCATCCCTAATTAGCCTCACCTGTGCCCCATTATCATCCCTCCCCCTGTCTATTTATGCCCCATTTACATGGGAACGGAAACGAAAATGAACCGAATTCGATATCAAAAAAGTCTTCCGTTTACCCACCTGTCCGCCTCTTCCAAGGGACGAGGGAACCGTGCGGCAGAGTTTCTGTTACAATTTTTTTCCGCCGGTCAACATGTCCGTTAAAGTTTAAATCTTCCGGACAAAATTAGAAAAGTGCCGGTCAGAGGTCTTCTTTGTTATTTATTGAACAAATTAATAATGTCTCTATATAATAATATACAGTTGTTGTTGTTGTTGGCGAAACACATTAGCAATGACGCGGGTGACATGGGGGAGAGCAGGAGAGGTGGGGAGAGGTGGGGCCATGGCGTATAGGGCATACACACTGAGCCGTTTTACCCCTCTTATTATACATCCATGTTTTACCCCCCAGAGCGTTCCGTCCGCAGATCTATCCACCTTGAGGAGTCCGTTTACGCGGTTCCCAACTTTAAAATGCCCAACTTTACAGCAGAAAAAAACATGTTTCTACCAATGGATGCAATAAATATTATTATCGATATAGTTAGATTCTACCGTCATGATTATGAATCTGTGAGTGAATTGTTTTCTAACACGACCCTTTTATTTATATTAGGTCTTAAAGTTTTTGCATAAATTAGGGCGTGGTCACTTTGATGGTACATGCCTCACTGTCAGCTAACAGCAACTTGTCCACTCTGCTAGGCTACAACCATAGAGGCTACAACGTTAGTTAGTCATAGTACTGTACTTGACCCTTTAGCTTTAGCCGTGTTCGTGGTGATTGTGCCTTTTAGGGAACATTGTTACAAATACCAGACAATTAAAATGTCGTGCTGTGCGCCTGAATGTACTAACAGAACTTCCTATAGAAGTCTAAAATGATAATATTATACATGTTAACCCCGTTCGCAGGTGTTTGTGTGCTTGGTAGCTTAGCTTGTTACTTATTAGCCAGCTAAGGACGTAACCCTTTATGCATATACATTTTAGTTTATGATTCAGCCTTGTGTAAGACTTTTATAGTCTATGGCTATGACGCCCATAATGCTAAACGGGAGCAAATGTTAATAGGGGACCCAATTATCCCAGTGGTGGCCGCCGGAGCTAATGGAGCCGCAGGGGGCTAGCTCCAGCCGGTGTCCCGGAGCTAGCCCACTGCTAATTCTCTTGCAGATTGTCTCATTTGATTATGAATGTAACGTTTGTATAGGGGAACTACACTGTTAGCAGTAACTTGGTATGCATGTATTTCATGTTAGCTTAGCTCTTAGCCTGAGCTAGCTCTGTTTACTTCCAGTTCGGAGGCAGCAGGGATTAGACTCTGACGTCACAGTCGAGCCGTTAGTGGCCGACTTCGCCTACTAAGGGCTTCACGGCAACTCTGCAGAATCCTATGGGTGACGTCACGGACACTACGTCCATTTATATATACAGTCTATGGTCACGACTCTCTGAAACATCTCTGTTCCCGGAAATGCATCCATGAAGGAGCCGTGGAGGACCCAAGCCCCCAGGAAGTGTGCCGGAGTCTGATGAGAATATTCGTGCTGGTCAAATGGCGGTACTACACTTCCTTTAGGTTGCTGGGCCCGGAAACACTTTTTCCCATTGACTTACATGGGGAAAGAGTGGTCTGTAACTCGTTGGATAATTTTTTTTAAACTAAATAAACTACCCAGTATGAACACTTGTATAGCTCTTATTAAAAACATTCGCTCCTCAAGTTGTAAAAATGTGCTAATAACGTTATTCTGAGAGTTATTTCCCTTGGCATTATGAACGCGCATCTAACTCACGGGACCGCGCCGCCCGGCACCTTACGTTACGTTCAGTACTACATGAGTTTCTCTTTACCCATGGATGCAACGGACCATATCGCCTTACTGCCAGCCCACGGAGCTGTAATAATGGATATATTGCACATGTTTGCTGTAATTCATCATTTGTAAAATATTATACTACATGGGCTGTATGATGTAAATCTTGTACCGTAAATGTTGTATTAAATAAAGTTAATATTAACGACGTAGATTAACGTTCCTGTAGCTTCTTATTGCACTTGCTATTGTTTTAGATACTTGTGGGCTACTTAACATGAATAATCACAGTTACTATCCTTTTACTCCATCACATTTCAAAAAGAAATAGGCTATTGTTATATTAACTCCACCACAGTAATCCATCATCAGCTTTACTTTTTAGATAAAGTTTTAACTCACAATTGATCATAACAGGCTTCAACATATACATTTTTATCTACTACCAAGTGGTTTCATGTACAACCCACACAAGTATCATGCTAAATGAAGCTCTGTTGCTTGGATATCACTAGATCCTGATGTCAGCGTAATATAAAAGTACATAACGATTGATGTGTAACTTAGCATCATTTACTAGCTAGCCGCTAGCTGCTAACTGCCGCCTCGTTAATATAAATCCAGTACCATGCTGTCATGAACGTGCGGTGCTGTTACGTGTACGCAAAGTCACGTGCTTAATGTGAACGAGCCTTTTGGGCGGCGTGGTTAAAGTTGCGCATGCTCTATGAGCGCACATACGGGTACTTCTCAGGCATGCTGGGTAATCTGTGACGTTTTGCTCTCTCAAAAGTTGGGCCATTTTATCATCATGCGCTAATGAGCAACTCTCATAGGAATGAATGAGGCCCCGCCTCCCACGCTGTATCCAGTTCTTATTATACATCCATGGGAGGACCGTGGAGGACCCATCAGTGTATCCTCGGTTAGAGCTCCTCCAGAGAGCCTCCTCGACGCTCGATCCTCGGTCCTCGAAGTTCATTTAGAGAAATTAGATGTCCTTCAACATGGCGCGCTGAAATTCATTTCCGGGTCACTACCGGAGGACCGAGGGGTCGAGGAGGGGGATTTGATGAAATGAGAAAGGGCCCCAGTTCCTCTTAGCAATCCAGCAGTGTTTATTCCTAGTAGTAATCTATTCCACGTGTACCTGACCCAGCTTCGTGTCCTGACTCTGTTCCTGCCTAATCCTCGTCTGTTTTGGTTGCCTTACTGACTGATCTCCCGTAAACCGAACCTCTGCATTTAATCTATAAAGAGGTTTTTGCAACCTAAGCCTCTGTCCCTGAGTCGTGCTATTGAGTCCTCTACTGGTGTTCATTCAGTCGTTACAAATATGCATGGTACCTTATGTTAAAAAAGACGCTATTCCTCAAGTTTAAAAACGTTCGCCAAATGTGGTTGGCATTTGTATTAGTGGCATTCAAAATTATTTTGATGAAGCCATGCAATTTATGTAAAATGTTATGATCTTGTAAGCAGGTAGAACATTATAAAACAATGTTTTTGGAAGATTACCTTTGTCTCGTCAAAGTTTTGTTCCAAACATGTATAAAAGCCAATATCAACTTACTCGAAAACTTCCCCCGAGTATAAGTACATTTTGACAGAAAAACATCGGATATAACTTTTAGGGTTCCAGCTGTAAAGCCACACTCACGTCTGCATCATTTAGAATTTCGTTCAGCTCTGCGTTAACGCAGTAGGAGAACACATCGTCCCATAGAGTGCCTATGCAAGTGCGGGACTTATAGCCAACCCTGCCCACGGCACATTCATCACTAATCACTGTGTTTCCAGCTGGGGTTTTTGGCCAAGTCACACTATCTGTCTCTTCCTCGCAAAACTCTGTACCGACTAGAAGAAAAATATAGGACATCATTAGTTAAAGTAAGAGACATTGGAAATACATGTAAATATGAACAAAATAATATATTATGAACATACATATTATACCATAAATTAGGTCTCAAATAACAGATTCAATATGATCAGTTACCATAAATTACTGGAACATCCACTGTTGCAATTTTTTCTTGTTTCTCTGAGTTCTTAAAAGTGACTTTGATAGTATGTGGCTCTGTTGATTTCATGCAACTGATAATTGCATTAAACTTATAAACAAGGTTTCCTCCAACAGCTGTAAAATAAAGAGTAATATTAGTTTCAGGGTTAAGTTTGTGGTTTTGTGGAAATGAAAGCCTTTTTCAGAACTATTGTGAATGTTAATTGTGTAGATGTAATCAATTACATTAGTGTGTAATGCTAGAACAAACCAGAGGAAAATAGGACAGCTAGTTTTGAGAGATACTGAAGGTTTGCCTTACATGTTTCGACAAGTGTTTTCTTTACTCCGTCGTAGTTCCACGAAACTTCAAATGTCTCTGTGCTGACTGGGATGGTGGCGGTGGCAGTGACCGTCACCTTAGCGTTTGTATCTGCCAAACAGTCCACCGTCAGAGGATTAATGGTCAGGGTGATCACGTCAGGCAGGAGTGCAACACTCAGTTCTGTGCTGGCAGTGTGCCGGACTGACCCTTTCTTGAATTCACACTCGTATCTACCTGCAGGGAACAAGTCAACAGCAGGCTGAAAATAAACAACTTAACCATGCTGTCGTGTTTGGGTCAAATCTGACCGATTTACTACTCTCATCAATCATAAATATTGTGCTTTACATTTGATTGCCTCATGGCCTTATGATATCCTCCACAGAAGATTTGAACATATAAAATGGCATATTACCACTTTCATTGAATTTGTATGTGGTTTAGTCAACTTTGTTTAATCTATGATGTTCCTGGTCAAAAATGACCACCATAGGAAATCAATGGGTAACCCTAGATTACGCACATTCATCAGATAGTACACACCCACAAATCAACAAAATATACATTTTGGAATACATATTCAGTGTCTCTTCTTGCAGTTATTCAGGTAAACCAGTATTCTGAGACATTGTTTACAGCTTAAAAGGGGATTTAATAAAATGTTGTGATGATTAAAGGTGTTAGTGTTAATGTAAGAGCAGTTAAAACAATGTGGTGGTCAAATTTTATCGGGAACACCAAAGAAAGGGGGGGGGGGGAACTAACATGACAGGAGGGCCAATAAAAAGTATTAATAGTAGAAGTAGTGTCTCTTCAGAGAACTGTCCTCTGATACTGATACTATTATGACAACATTAGATTGTGAGCACCAATGCAGTAATCTGTAAGTATAGCACTTGACTGTAGGGGCTCAAGGTGGGGCTACATTTACTACACTAAATATGGCTAGCTAGTTTTGGGGTTAGTTATCTTGCCCAAGGACACACTGACAGTTTGACTGCAGGGGCTGGGGATCAAACTATTGCCCTTTTGATTGGTTGACAACAGCGCTACCTCCTGAGCCACAGCCAAGGGGAAATGTTCCCTTTTTTAAACCGCAACAACTTACATTGACATTTGAAATGGAATGAGAGCCCGAAACCAGATTTTGCATATACTGTACATGTATATAATACTGTGCTTCAAGGAGCCTAACCATTTGATACGTTCACTTAAGAATAGGCCTATAATATTAAGAGCCCTACAGCAGTGCCTGGGGACAGAAAACCCCCTTTGACAAGTTGTCACAATAGCCCATGTCATATTAATTCATCACAAAACTGTGTTGTCTTTTTCAGCTTCCCTTAATGTACTATAAAGAGCTGAAGAACATTGGATCCTTAGTTCTCACGATGTGTTTTATATGGGGAACATAGGACCCTGAGAGTAGGATGACCACCGTCTGGCAAATTGTGTTCCAGTCAGAACCAAACAATACATGCCCCTTCGGACTATTGTCATGTAGATTCAGCCACATGTTTGAAGAGGACATATTATGCAGCTTTTTGGGATATTTTGTGCTTCTACTGTGACATGTCTCCTTGCTTTAGAGATCTCCTAATATACTATTTTTAGGCATATATTATAGGTCTCAGATATATAAAAACATGTCTCTGATGTGTCTTGCTCAAAATACCAAACAGATCACCCATTCTAGCCATGCGTCATCCCCCTCTATTTCAGCCCTGTTAGAGAAGTGCTGATTCTGGGTCCGTAGCTTTACAAATATATAAAGATTGAAAACATTTTTTTTAAAAGGACTAGGAGCTTTTGCATGCTCAAGCAGGATAATTCTACCCAGATACAGCTAAATGCTGCCATGATGAAACGCCATATCATATTCAATTCCACATCAAGGATTATTTCTGTAACAGTATGGAGCTCAAATGCTTTTTCTCTTGTGGGTTTACAACAAGGTGGGTGAGTACCTTTTTTATATCCAGGTTTTTTTACACATACTCTCTCCAGTACAGGTTAGCTCTGACTGTTAGCGATGCTTGCTAATGTAAACAAAGACCATATTACGTCCAAAGCACGTCACAAATTGTTTCTGATAGCGACGTTTCTTATAGGGCCGTTGCTTTTGCATGATAGGAGACCTTTAATATTCAAAAAGCTCTTTATTTTTCTCATACTGCCTGTGCTGCAGCACCTCTTTTCACCCTCTGATTGGTTAGCTGGCTGGCTCTGTTGTGATTGATCAACCTCTAATGAAGCATTTCCACTGCAGCGGGTAGCTCGCTTTAAACGTGCAGAGCCGTGCGGGGCCCGTTTTTGGTTGCGTTTCCACTTGGCCTAGTTTTGGCCCGGGGCTACTTTTTCACGTTTTTTCTGGCCCGACTAAATCGTGGTTCTAGGGCCAGGAACAACCAGGCTGAGTCGGGCTGAGTATGCTAAACTAGAGAGAGAATCGCTGGCAAGGGGGCTACAACTACAACAAGATGAACATATTTGACCGTGATTTAATTGTAATACACGTTTCAAAATGATGCCGAAGTAACAACATACTGATATCGGTTAGTAAAAACCATGAATTAATGCTTTGACAAGTCTGCAGACAGACGGCAGGCGAGAAACCCTTTTAAAATGCGTGTTTTCTAAATGTAGCTTGGCTAAGCTAACGTTATCAGGGTTGCCAACTCTCACGCATGTGGCGTGTGACACACGCTTTCACTCTCAATCTCACGCTCTCACGCTGCCCAAACTATTCTCACGCCAAAAACAAGAATACCGAAGACTCGAAACGGTTTTGAAAACTTTTGTCACGTAGTGATCATCTTCTCGATAGAACATCTTTGATAATGTCTTCTGGCCAATCAGAATCACGATAACGGCGTGGTGTTGTTGCAGGAAGTCTGACGGAGAATACTTTTGCTGTAGTACATCTATACATATAGAAATCAACACGTAATGATATAAGACACCACGGTTTGATGATAGGTGTGTGGGCTGTCTTTCATTTTGACACACAGAACAATGGGGGCTATAAACCCTTATCCACAATGTAAAGTCATTCACAGCCTCTTCCCTCTTCTCTCTGTGAGCAGCAGGTTCAGCTTTCAGAACAAAGTAACACAAAATTAAAATGGCATTCATTTTTTTTTAAATATGTCAGATATACTAGTAATATATATATATTTCTTTTTCTCAAGAGAGTACCAGAATGTGTATTTTATGTTAGTATTTCAAAAAATCTCCTGGGGGAGTATCCCCCCAGACCCCCCTGCAGGGGTTGGGTTTTCAGCATGTCAACTCTTTCACCTGTGGGGAAATGTATTTACTACAAGACAAATGTGCCTTTTTATTTCATACAGTTCAATTTGGATTGAGACAGGGAAATAATCTAAACCTCACGCGTGGCCTTTCACTGTCAAGGGGGGCGTGTATGTAATTACATTGCAAAAACTGACTTGAGCTCCACCACTGTATGGGTTAGCCCTACCATAGATTACCCAACACAAATACTCTGGAGCCGCAACTGCCGACCCGTATTGCGCATGCGCAGATCTAAGAGCCAATAGAAATGATAAAAAACTAAAAGTCTGCTGCTTATTGTTCGACGAGGCCAAAATAGAGTCAAAGAGTATATGAGAGTAAGAGTGTGTTAATTAATATGTTTGGCAGTTTGGAGTAAGTCTGTAGATGTGTGTGTGTGTGTTTCATGTATAGGCCTCTCACGATAATTAATTTTGTTGGATACATTTTCCCGGAAATTATTGTCGGCACCGTTGTATGACCATTTTAGACCACTGACATAATGATAATATATAATAATAATTCAAGTACACCCTTTCAAACTGCTAGTCACATCCTCATGTAAATGGAAATTTATCGAGTTCATTTTTATTTATCGTACGATAAGTCAATGAATTGCTTATCGCGACAGGCACACAATAAAACAGTGGAAACAAAGATGTGTTTGACTTTCATTAGTGAATGAAACTGTGTGCCCTTTATAGTCTGTGTCCAATATTGTGTATTCGTATATATTGTATTAATATCATATATATGCTAAGGTCCTGCTGCTGACACGATAGCAGTCATTTTGTGCGCATATGTAATTAAACCCATGATATCAAAATCTCACTCCAGCCAGGTACCCAAAGTTGGCAACCCTGACGTTATATATGCTCCGACCGTCCACACTCACAACAACGGCCTATACAGACATAAATAAAGCAGCGACTGTATTCTCCATGACACAGGCAGTCTGTGGTTTGTACTTGTTTAACTTTTGTCTAGTTTCTGAACAGATATGAGGAGCTGTGAGCTCTGAGTGCTAAGAGCTAAAGGCTGTGTTGTTTTTCTGGGGCTCTCATTGAAGATGACGTCACGGCTCCGCCTACACTGCGTTACTATAGTAACTGCCCCAGTTCCTAAACTGTAATGGAAGCGCAACATTAAAGTGAGCCGGGCCAAATAAGGCCTAACCAAACCGAGCGAGGCCTGCAGTGGAAACGCGCCATTAGAGATGTATCGGAAATGTCCTGACCCTTAGCATATCACGTACAATGTGTTGGAGCGCTAGCCAAGAGAAGTGCAAGTGTTACATAGCGATGTCATTATGCCAAGGAAGTAAACAAAGGAGTCCAATGCAGGCGTTTCAGACAGTGGGGGAGTGTGTGAGAGAGAAACTCCCAGCTGTGTACTTGCCTGACCAGATGCCTGTCACTTTTTGAAGTGTGAGTTGAGCACAAAACCCCAATGAGTTACAGGCAGGATTAACTTTCGCCACAGTGCCGTTGTTGAGTTGAAAGCGTTTGCCAAGCTTCCCAAAAAAGTTCCAGCCATTACTGTCCATCTTAATATTTGTCTCCTCAAATGTGCAGGTCATCACTGGCTCAGACTGATAGTGCACTTTCCCTGAGGAGTTTATCGCGACAATTCCTGTGTGAAGAAGGAAATACAAATACATAGCAATATAGTAGTTGTGATTAGGTTGGAAGTATGAGGTACAACCTTCCAATGTCAGGACATTGGGGTGTGAGTCCCTACAGTCTGTGTATCCAAGACTGGTATGGAGCCATATGCCACATAAAAACATGTCTGTGTGTTGAGAGGTGTCTTTCAAAGCACCCAAGGACACCTTACCAAATCATAAAACATTCTTTTAAGTTTTAAAAACAGTACAAAAGGACAGTACCAGGGAACATGTAGGGAAATAGGGGACATGTAGCACTACAGTGATCAGTGATAACATGATTTCTGTATAATTGGCATTAATTCAAAAAATCTCTCAAAACTCACTTATTTGGTCAAACTTAGCGATGTGATTGTATTGCGTTAATTATTTTTTAATCGACTAAGGTTTCTATATTAAACACAAGCATCTTAACATTGACAGTTCTAGGTTACATCAAATAAATGATCAGGTCACGATTTTAATATGGTTTCTTCTTTCCAGTAATCATACTCCTTTCCTACGATAAGGTTATTGATTTACAGAGACTTGAGGTAACCATGGTTTTAATTTTCTTACTGAAAAGCAGCCTTCTGCATAAATGTAATTGAATATACAGTATATAAATAGTATAATATATATACAAATATAAATAGTTGCTGATCCGTCACCCATAGCTTTCTGAAGTAAAGCCATTGCCATGTTGGCCTAACTTCAAACTAATCTAAAATATGTGCCTCTTAGGTGGAGTGTCCAACACCTGTTTTTGTACCATGCTGTAAACATGTTTGGGGTGCCCACACTTTTTTGGCTGGTGAGCTACTTTTGAAATGACCAGCTCACCGAGGTCTACCAACCAAAAATAAAATCCCAAATTGCAAGGGTTGCTGAACAACACGTTTTATTTATACATGGGATAATAGGGCTGTAACAAACGACTAATTTGATAACCGATTAATCTATCGATTAATTAATTGATGAATCGACTATTCGGACTATTACTGAATGCCTTGCACAATTTCTCAAGCGCTCTTATTTAGCCATCAACTTTTAGATTTAGCTTGAGGTTGTTTTTGGCATGTGGAAACTAACAATGAAGACAAAAAAGATGAATACTTGATTCAAAAATACATATATTATTAAATTAACTTAACAAATTGTGAACAAAATTAATATTGCTTTTTATTTAAATAAAATAAATTGTTTGTTTGTTTGTAGCCTTTATTTAACCAGGTGAAAGCCCCTTGAGATCAAAAGATCTCTTTTTCAAGGGTGACCTGCAAAAAAACGTTACTCGTGGATGGGGCTACAGAGCTGCTAGAAAGACGGTCGAACCCGGTGCATTCCTCCGTCTGAATGCGGAGCACTTTTGCTAAATGTTTAGACACATTGCTCGTGTTACCGCCCTGACATGCTAAACACTCTTGGCAAGGAGCATTGTCCACATCGAGACGGGTAACATTTAAGCACACATTGGAGCGCTTCTCTCCGCCATCTCCTCCGTGTGTGTGTTGCTGCATGTAGCAGCCGCGTGTGTGTAAACTGCCTCGCCCCCTCGCACACAGACGGGAGAGAGATCTCGTCTGGATTGGAAAGGTCGAAAATACATCATAGACGCATTTGTTTGTCTTTTTGCATGTTAGAAACGAGTTGGCGACACTAAGACTGCGAGATAATGTTTGTGTAGCAATAATACATTACCTTTCTCAACTTGCTACTCGGAGGGAAGTCGCTGTCATATGCCTTGTGAACACTCCGATAATGCCTCTCCACGTTACCTTTCTTTGGCAGAGCGACGCTTGCTTTACAAATAAGGCAAATAACCTTTGAATGTGACATCACAAACAAATATTCCTCCTCCCATTCTGGGTGAAAGTGGTATGTCTTTAGCTTCTTGCGCGGTCCCGCACTCATTTTGTTGTTTGTCTCTAAATTAATTTGAGTTTTCCCGGCACTTGACTGATTTTTTTTTTTATGAATGACTCGCGATCTACCAGCATTGGTCGACGTACTGGGCACCTCTGGTTTACAGTATATCCTCTTCAAATGTTGGCCTTTTAACAAGGGGATCTATGGAGATTGACTTGCTTTTGCAGACAGCATCACTTAGCCATTTGAGAAAATTAAAGTATACCTCTAAAAGTTAACAAATTATCTAATCATTATAGTATAGTTAAAATAATCAATAAACAGTTGAACAGATATTCAACGATCAAGAGCACGCACTTTAAGTAGTTGAGCAATATTGTTTCAGAGTAAACATGATATAAATGAATGACAAAACAAACATACATACTGACCTTCAGTGCCAACAGAAATGTCAGCATTCAAATTCATTTGTGCTTCATCCACAACACCTTGAAGTTTTGGAGTCGAACATCTTACGCTGACATTTGCCTCAAAGTCAGTAAATGTAAACTCACCTTCGCTCCTGATTTGGAAAAGATCAGTGAAAGATCATTGGTTATTAAGAAAATGTCTGTTTCTGATCAGATAAATGTGATATTTGCAACTGAAATGCTAAGGTGCGGAAAGAATACAAGGCACATTTCAAAGGTTTATTTGGGGGCGTTTTTCCTTATGAGCTGTGAGGGTCCAAGAACTGAGGATGCTGTGTGATATACTGTAGAGATTGTAGAGCTCACTGAGCCAAATTTGATATGAGGCTATTTAAATAAAAGATTGACTTGATTTGACCTCAATTTATACACGCAAACATGACTGCAGGAATGATTTTTGACAAAACCATGGATGTATAAAGGGAACTGGATATAGCGTTGGATGCTCAGTGGCGCATGAAGCTCAAAATGGAGCGCCTGTACTGTAGATTTCAAAAGGCACCCATGGTGGGCCCATGGAGCATGCTCACTTGAGTTTTCTGTAAGCCCCGCCTCCGATCTCCTGCCCTCTTCTCATAGTCAAATGAAAGGTGAGGGAAGATAACCCTGGGTTTGGCTTTTAGCGCTTTATACAACCTTTAGATGCTAATGATTCCAATAAGGCCTATACAAGTGTTCCTACTGGGTAGTTTATTTAGTTAAAATTATCATATGCTGATTAACTTTATTTATCTAAATAGTTATCACCGCAATAAACCGTATTTAATTTAGTCTTAATGTACAATATTTAATTTCACATTCTGTTCTTGTGTATATCATATTCTATTTAAATGTATACAGACTTCTAGCACAATTTTAATTTTAGTATTTTATTATATATGTTGCATTGTTGGAGGAGCTCGGGTCATAAGAATTTCATTGCCAGTTCAACACTGTAGCTTTTGTTCATATGACAAAAACACTTTTGAATTTTAATTGAATGAACAGACGACTCTTTTCCAATGTAAGTCAATGTGAAAATGTATTTTTGGCCCAGTGCTCTTCCTGGGGGCTTGGACAAAACAGCTAGTGTACCAACTGTACTGCCATTAGCAGTAGCAGTGAGTTAGCTAGGCTGACCCTGGATGTATACAAATCATTTGATATTGCATGAAAGGCGGGACACGTTCATTCCTATTCATTTTGCTCAGTGCGTATGAAGCCAAAATGGCCTGACTCGTATCAAAATACCGGTGTCTGGGCTCATAGAGTGTGCGTTTTCCTGCAGGGTCATGACCGGTCTCGGCTCAGTTAAACGAATGGAGAACGAAATTAATCTGGATTCAGTTTTTAGGGTGTTTTACATCTTTTACCACCTAATAGTTTAAATAATGACTTTTCTAATGTTTGTACTGGTTAGTTGATTTAGCAAAAAGAAATTGGCTGATTTAAACTTTGGTAAGGTAAAAGGTAACACACATTAATACAAAAATAATTTTCCTTCATTTCATAAAAAGTAAAAGACACTTAAAGTACTTGCAAAGTAAAATACCTTTCACCAGTTACATTCAGGGACACCAAGCCATTCAGCACATCAAATGCAGCTCTAAGCTTTAAAAAGAAAGAACATTATATTATTTATATTTTAATGATGTATTACAGTGACAAACATTTTGAAGAATGTATACATTTGTGATAAGAGCGAGATATGTCTGACAAGTTTTTACCTGAGTTTCACTATCGCTCCCCCATATTTCGGGAGTATTCAATCTCACTGATCCTTTGATGCGAACTGTGAGAATTGCAAAAAGGAGCATTTTGTGATATCAACATGACTATTTGTCCATATGGAACAAAAATGAAAGAGGTTAGGGTTACCCTAGGTTAGGGTTACTCTAACCCTAACCAATCTAGAAACACACTAGTATGAAAGAACACTCTACAGTGACCCTTATTTCATTAAGTCAGTTTGTCAACAGCACTCTCTTACCATTGACTTTGGCGATGCAGAGTGGCGTGCTGTCGGACACGTTCTGAGCGCAAGTCGTTTCCCTACAACAGTTGTAGTTGTAGCACACTGGGTTGCTCCATATGTACCCGGTGGAGCAGTTGCAAGAGGTTTCATCTCCAATAATCAGGCACTCTAAAAATAAAAGCCCAATTACAAATCATTTAAGTCCTAGAAAGTATTTCTATAAATGAAAACATCTCATCTGTGTTATCTCTTAGTAAAAGACATCCTGAGAGATAATACATTGGTGAAAGAAAATGTGGTCTCATCAATATATCATATTATAGAAATGTATTTGCTGATGATATCTATTGTTTTTTTCTAAATAATAAATGCAAAACCGTTTTGATCAGGATTAAAGATCAAAACAGTCAGATGAAGAATTCATTATCATATTTAGTTACATGTCTTATATTCAGCTGCATGGCTGCATTTTATTTCTTGCACTTTGCTCCACCTTTGCAACGTTTGCCTCACTGAACCAGCACTTTCTACAGAGAGGTAATCCATCATTTTACATCAACCTCATTTTACAAAAATAAAGGGCATGCTCATCAATACCAGTTTCATAATGGCAGGTTACTGGCTTTTCAAAACCCTAATATAGTTAGATTCCATTTCCCAGTCATTGATTTGTTTCACTTTTTCACACTCATTGCCAAATCTTCCAATTGCACTGACAATGTTTCAATTTGGAACCAATGAGTTTTTCTCTCCTTCACTGCCTTCAGATGTGTATAAGATAAGATACAATATACTTTATTGATCCCATTTGGGAAGTGTTTTGGTCACAGCAGCATGTAAACAAGTCATTGCGCACAATGTGAAAATGAAAAAGGACTACTGAATAAACAGACATAAACATAAAATATAAACATCTCAAAATAGAAAATAAAAACAGAACTTAAAAGTAAGAATATATACATAATGAAGATGTGCATTTTAGCACAAATATAGCAGACATGGAGCAACATTAACAAATCATTTGAAAATGGTGTTTCTGGCCACAAAACACATTTTTGTTTGAATTTACAAATCTGTCTTGAAAGGAAAACATCCAAAATACATATTTAAGTGTATATTTTACTAACTTTATCTATTTACTTATGTAGATTTCTCCTGAATTCAACTTGAGTAAGCACTTAAAAATATGTTATTGAAATGTCCCATTCACTGTCTAAAAGAAGAACCGTTTGGAATAATAATGAAAGAAAGAGGAAAGAGCTTCATACCTGCCACCACTTCACTTCTTAAGATGGTCGCTGTAGTTTCGTCCACTTGCACTTCTGTATTATTCAAAGCCAACAGGATGCTGTTGGCCTCCAGTGTGCTATTACTTGCCACCGTCAGCTCAGCAGTGAAGACATCTTCTAGAGCAACATGCAATATTTTAATAAGCTGCAGATTTGGACAAATATAAAAACATAAATGTCACAAAACACATGCAAATGAAGAAAGTCTTCACCAACATGACAACACATGCGCAGCGTTTAATTAAAGCGCTGCATAAATTAAACGCAAAATGCAAATATAACACGCTACAACAACAACAACAACAAACGCTGCCAGAAGCTCAAAACACAGAGTGATGCACACTGCTGGGACCGAGCACTTGTTGATGTGCTTGAGGATTAGAAAGTTGGCCGACTGTCACTGGAAATGTACCTTAAGTTTTATTGGCTTATTTTAATAATATTATCATATGATTCCTTCAGATATTATTGCAGATCTGCTGTTTCGTAACTATAGTCATTTCAAATACAGTATACTGACAAAAAACACACAATTATGAAACAGACTAACTCTGCCTGACAGTTGGCCAACTTTATAATCCCCCAATGAAAACAAGCGCTCCGGTCCCAGCTGTGTGCAAAAAAACACAATTCATAACTTGTAACCCTAATAATTTAAACAGCTATAAAAGGGTTCGTATTGGGTAGTATATATAACTTAAACAAATGTACGCTGTTTTAGAGGCGTTTCTTTCCGAATGTATGTCAATGGGAAGAAGTATTTGCTTCAACAGCCGCCCCACTTCCTCAGGGCTTAGTTAGCAAAGATACCAATCAAAACATACTATTTGGCCTCAGCCCAGTTCTTTAATCCTGGCCCAATATGTTTACGTTTATCCAGGTATCTGACTGAATCTCCTTTATGGCAGGTTATTATGTAGATAATAAACTCACCTGCTACGATGACCTGCAATGGGAAAAAGGGCGAAAACAGAATTAGTCTTTTTGTCAAAATAAAACTGTCTCGTTTTTACATGCTAAATAACGCAGATTTATATTCAAAGTTGATTTTTGTTATTAGAAGTGTTTGTCATTTATAAATGCAGCACTCTTCGCTATTGATATCAAAATCAGTTCAAATATAATAAATATAATAAACTACAAATGTCATCATGATGAACTTAGTCAGCAGCTTCAGGTTCCTCTGGGTCCACATCACTGAGGACCTGACATGGACTCATCACTGAGGACCTGACATGGACTCAGCACTGAGGACCTGACATGGACTCATCACTGAGGACCTGACATGGACTCATCACTGAGGACCTGACATGGACTCATCACTGAGGACCTGACATGGACTCATCACTGAGGACCTGACATGGACTCAGCACTGAGGACCTGACATGGACTCATCACTGAGGGCCTGACATGGACTCAGCACTGAGGACCTGACATGGACTGATCACTGAGGACCTGACATGGACTCATCACTGAGGACCTGACATGGACTCAGCACTGAGGACCTGACATGGACTGATCACTGAGGACCTGACATGGACTCATCACTGAGGACCTGACATGGACTCATCACTGAGGACCTGACATGGACTTAGCACTGAGGACCTGACATGGACTCATCACTGAGGACCTGACATGGACTCATCACTGAGGACCTGACATGGACTGATCACTGAGGACCTGACATGGACTCATCACTGAGGACCTGACATGGACTCATCACTGAGGACCTGACATGGACTTAGCACTGAGGACCTGACATGGACTCATCACTGAGGACCTGACATGGACTCATCACTGAGGACCTGACATGGACTCATCACTGAGGACCTGACATGGACTCAGCACTGAGGACCTGACATGGACTCATCACTGAGGACCTGACATGGACTTAGCACTGAGGACCTGACATGGACTCGTCACTGAGGACCTGACATGGACTCGTCACTGAGGACCTGACATGGACTCATCACTGAGGACCTGACATGGACTCATCTCTGAGGACCTGACATGGACTCAGCACTGAGGACCTGACATGGACTCGTCACTGAGGACCTGACATGGACTTAGCACTGAGGACCTGACATGGACTCGTCACTGAGGACCTGACATGGACTCGTCACTGAGGACCTGACATGGACTCAGCACTGAGGACCTGACATGGACTCATCACTGAGGACCTGACATGGACTCATCACTGAGGACCTGACATGGACTCAGCACTGAGGACCTGACATGGACTCATCACTGAGGACCTGACATGGACTCATCACTGAGGACCTGACATGGACTCAGCACTGAGGACCTGACATGGACTCATCACTGAGGGCCTGACATGGACTCAGCACTGAGGACCTGACATGGACTGATCACTGAGGACCTGACATGGACTCATCACTGAGGACCTGACATGGACTCAGCACTGAGGACCTGACATGGACTCAGCACTGAGGACCTGACATGGACTGATCACTGAGGACCTGACATGGACTCATCACTGAGGACCTGACATGGACTCATCACTGAGGACCTGACATGGACTTAGCACTGAGGACCTGACATGGACTCATCACTGAGGACCTGACATGGACTCATCACTGAGGACCTGACATGGACTCATCACTGAGGACCTGACATGGACTCATCACTGAGGACCTGACATGGACTTAGCACTGAGGACCTGACATGGACTCATCACTGAGGACCTGACATGGACTCATCACTGAGGACCTGACATGGACTCATCACTGAGGACCTGACATGGACTCAGCACTGAGGACCTGACATGGACTCATCACTGAGGACCTGACATGGACTTAGCACTGAGGACCTGACATGGACTCGTCACTGAGGACCTGACATGGACTCGTTACTGAGGACCTGACATGGACTCATCACTGAGGACCTGACATGGACTCATCTCTGAGGACCTGACATGGACTCAGCACTGAGGACCTGACATGGACTGATCACTGAGGACCTGACATGGACTCATCACTGAGGACCTGACATGGACTCATCACTGAGGACCTGACATGGACTTAGCACTGAGGACCTGACATGGACTCGTCACTGAGGACCTGACATGGACTCGTCACTGAGGACCTGACATGGACTCAGCACTGAGGACCTGACATGGACTCATCACTGAGGACCTGACATGGACTCAGCACTGAGGACCTGACATGGACTCATCACTGAGGACCTGACATGGACTCAGCACTGAGGACCTGACATGGACTCATCACTGAGGACCTGACATGGACTCAGCACTGAGGACCTGACATGGACTCATCACTGAGGACCTGACATGGGCTCATCACTGAGGACCTGACATGGACTCATCACACCACCACCTTCACCAAAACAGCTCGACAGCGGCCTTCTTCCTCCGCAGGCTGAGGAGGTTCAACGTGGACTCCAGGATACTCTGCCACTTCTACAGGTGCACCATAGAGAGGATCCTGACCTTCAGGTGCACCATAGAGAGGATCCTGACCTTCTACAGGTGCTCCATAGAGAGCATCCTGACCTTCAGGTGCACCATAGAGAGCATCCTGACCTTCTACAGGTGCACCATAGAGAGGATCCTGACCCTCTACAGGTGCTCCATAGAGAGGATCCTGACCTTCTACAGGTGCTCCATAGAGAGCATCCTGACCTTCAGGTGCACCATAGAGAGCATCCTGACCTTCTACAGGTGCACCATAGAGAGGATCCTGACCCTCTACAGGTGCTCCATAGAGAGGATCCTGACCTTCTACAGGTGCACCATAGAGAGGATCCTGACCTTCTACAGGTGCACCATAGAGAGGATCCTGATCTTCTACAGGTGCACCATAGAGAGCATCCTGACCTTCTACAGGTGCACCATAGAGAGGATCCTGACCTTCTACAGGTGCACCATAGAGAGCATCCTGATCTTCTACAGGTGCTCCATAGAGAGCATCCTGACATAGCATTCATATTAAAATACGATGCATTTTTACCTGAGCGTAGAGGTACACAGCTCCAATCAGAAAAAGACAAGCCCTGGAACACATTGTCCCTCTGGTGTAGAAAAAAAGACAAGTATGACGATATTAGCAGCAATTAAAGACAGTTCAAATGTATTAACAAATGTGCATACACAAGTCTTTAATCAGGACCTGTGTATGATCTTTTTTTAAACATTGTACCATAGACATCAAACAATGCTTTTCATGTTCCCCTGAGGATGATTCCTTTTATTTTTGGTGACGCACTAAGTTTTTTCTCTAATGCCTTCTTCAGGCAAAACATTTTTTTAATGCCAAAATAACGTTTACATTTGGACATCCATTCGTTTCTACCCTCAGAATGTAAGACGTACAGAATAGCTCTTTTTGGATCTTCGACAACTTCTAGGAAAACATGTGGCTCTTTAGCTATAGTGCTAAATTCTAATATATGCTAATCAGCTAGCGGTGGAACGAAAACAAAATACACATTTAGGTGATTAGTTTACTCATTTTATATATTTGTGTCTGTAGATTCATCAAACATTCAAATAGTTTGCATTGGACAATGCATTATTAACACATTCAAACTGAAAATTACAGAAAACTTGTCATTCAGAACAAATATTTTAATGTAAGTAATCAACTTGGGAGGTCCAACAATTTATAAAATCTAACAATATGGGCTGTTTAATTATTCTCCACATAGTGAGAAACCCCTACTCCAGTAGCACTGACAGAACACACCAATCTTTATATTTTTCATTCTAATCTATATTCTGAAGGTTTTTAATGATGGGTGTGTTCATATGTAATTCATAGCCTGATTGATGTATTTGTGTCGTAAAAATAGACGCTTTTATCCAAAGCGACTTAAAATAAGTACATTCGACCAGGAAGACACAACCCTGAAGAAAACAGAATCATATAAGTACATCAGGTATCATAGAGCCAAACATTTCAAGTGCTACTCAACTGGCTTTAGATAAGCCAGTCCTTTATTAGTATATAAGTGCCTTGTTAGTAATTCTATCGCTCGAAGTGGAGTCGAAAGAGATGAGCTTTCAGTCTGCGCCGGAAGATGTGCAGGCTTTCTGCTGTCCTGATGTCAATGGGGAGCTCATTCCACCATCTTGGAGCCAGGATAGCAAACCCACGTGTTTTTGCTGATGGGAACTTGGGTCCCCCTCGCAGCGAGGGTGCAGCGAGTCGTTTGGCTGATGCAGAGCGGAGTGCACGCGCTGGGGTGTACGGTTTTGCAAATACATCAATGCAAATGTGAAACAAATGAATGTTTGACCAAAAACATAAAGCCAACACAGGTGATATGATTAGGCCAATGGCCAGCACCCATTCGATTTTTGACCATACCCATAGGCTAAATTACTTTGTGACACTTGAGTGACTTCCTGTTAGCTGGAGCCTCAAATTATTTGCTAACAGCAAAGTGACAAATGGATCGTTTTTTAGTCCTTAAACGTCCACATGTGGACACTCAATCAAAACCACCTGAAAGCGAGAGGGATTCTGCACATAATAGGCCTCGTGAGTACAAGTAGCTTACTTCTGGGTCTCTGTGTTTCATTCAAGCTCTGCTCTGTGTGTGTGTGGCATGAGCCATTTTGTGTGCGTGCGCAAGCGAGCGAGAGAGAGAGCTCGCGCACTGGTGGGTATCTATCGGAGATCGTTGTGGTTAGCATCTGGTGCTAGCTAGCCAAGCTAACGGATATAAGGAGCTTTTTCAACAACAAGGTGGAGGGAGAACTCTCTCCTGTCAGACTGAGAGTCTCAGATAACCTCAGCTCAGGTGAAGTAAAGGACTCTCAGTGTTTAGATAGTTAACTTTAGTCTAGTTATCTCAGTGGGTCTCAAACGGTTTGTTTTAAAAGGGTGTGTGATTTGTAAAATATCTATAAAGAAATAGAAAATGTGTTTACAGTTCTGTTTCATATGTATGTTGAGAGATACTGTATATCCATAGATCTCTTCATTTTGGCTCTCAAAGTGCACCAGATTGATGCTTTTACCTTACTTCAATATTTGTGTGTGTGTGTGTGTGTGTGTGTGTGTGTGTGTGTGTGTGTGTGTGTGTGTGTGTGTGTGGGGAGTGTTGCAGTAGAAAATTCAACTGTAGCGCCTGTGCATTAATGGGAAACCCTTAATGTTTGAGCACCCTCTATGAAACCTCAAGCTACCCCACAGCACCCCCTAGAGAAAATCTCTGGCGCCGCCACTGTATGCAAGTGCCAGTGTCTTGAAGTGGATTCTAGCAGTTACCGGGAGCCAGTGAAGGGAGCGGAGGAGCGGAGTGGTGTGGGAAAATGTTGGAAGGTTGAAGACCAGACGAGCCGCAGTAGTTGGGAGTTGTCTAGTTGCAGTAGTCTAGGCGTGAGGTGACGAGAGACCGGACCAAAATGCATTTGCTTTTTTTTTAATTACCTGTCGACTGTATGTTTTTATTTATTTATGGAGTGATTAAAAGAGATGTTAAAAGTTCCCTACGTAAAACACTTTTACTTTTTCTATATCCAATTTTTCAATTTCTTTTCAGAATATGTATGCACATTTAGTTAGAAGGTGCCTAATTTGCATATTTAAAACATACAATTTCGGAAACATTGTAGTAAAAGAACACTTGCCATCCTTAAAGTTATGATCTTGTGAAATAAATACAATGACTAATAGGGCCTGGAAAAAGCAATACAAATCAAATAAATCTCCAGCAATCTAAATATATACACAATATATTACACAACACTTATTCACTTTTCTGTCAGGAGCAGTTGGGGTGAAGCGCCTTGCCCAGGGACACAATGACATGCTGACTGCAGTGGGGATTGAACCAGTGCTCCCCTGATCCAAAGATATGCACACTACACCACTGTGCCACAGTCTCCCAATTACACAATGTAAGCTGTTCCTTTAAGTTTAAATGAACATTTCTGACGTATTGGTGTATAATCCGATCATTAACATGGTTGTATTAAAACTTGCTTGTCACTCTTATCATCAGCGATCAGCTTTTTGACTTGCGTTTCAGCTTCTCAGGCTTGTTTGCATGACTTTGAATTTGGACTATGAATGCAAAGAGAGTCGATGGTTTTGCCTGCTTCCTGTAACAGTGCACTGCCAACATCAGAGGCTGGAGGTCACCTGTGTGGTCGGGGGCCTGTTAATGCGGTACAGGTGATGCCCACCTCATTTTCATGTTGGGTTAGGATATGGCTGCCTTTTAGCCATTATTACACGCTGGTTATATAACTGCGGACCATATATATACAATTGTAAACTGGAAAGTTGACTTGAAGTTGATTAACTGTATAATGTCAACAGATTTCATATAATTGTATTAGGTTAGTTAAAAACAATAATATTACATTTAAATAAAAAATAACTTAATATTATTGGTTCAACCAACCTAATGAAATGTCATTCATTAGTCAATGTTTCAGTTTTTTCAGTGTACACTTGCACAGTGGCGTGTGCAAATATGAGTGGGACCAGAACTATAAATGCATCTATAAAAAACTATTTTGGTAAATGGAGGTTACTTAAGGTATCTTTTTTAAATTGTCTCACTTGTACACAACACCACACACAGTGCCATTTAGACTGTGCATTTAACCCATCTTATTAGGAGCAGTGGGTAGCTATGGAACAGGAACACATTAATGTTGTTACCATTATAAGTGTTAAACATGTGGTCATAATAATGGAAACTAATATGTTGGTATCTTACAATGTAAATTCTTGTAAGCGTGAAATATGTTAAGGGAGGCAAAGATCCCAAAAGTAGCATTCCAATCTTTTATATTTTTGATAAAAGTCTGTAGAAAATTCATCATCCAACACATGAAATGTTTGAAGATGAAGTTTCCAGAAAGATACAACTGTTTTCACACCTCCTGCGCTGAACTTTTTTTCATATCCCCTCGTATTCTTCGCAGCGGTCCCCTATTCATGTAAGTCGAGAAATCTCCATTCAGTCCAACTTTACAATATCAAAAAATAAAGGTAAACATGTGGCCTGTGAAAGAGTAAAGTTTCTGATAACATTATCTGTTCCTTATGATTCATTGCAAGAACAACATGAGTATTTTTACTCTGAATGGTAAAGCGTTTAAATGTGACTTTCTAAAAGGCTTATTGCAACAACAAGGAGAGCCCGTGGATTCAAACAAAAGTGACTTTTTAGACTAAAGAACACTCTGAGGATGGGTTCAAGGATTGGTTGTTACATCAGACCAAACTTCTATTTACACATTTCAAGGAACGATTGTAGTATCGGTTAAAATTTGAATGGGACCTTGGTATTAGCAATTTTACAGTCTAAAATACAGTGTTATACTTTTTTTCTGGCCTCTGTGCCGATCTCATCTTCTAACAAATAACATAATACATTCATAAAAAGCTCTTACCTTGGTTTAGACTCGCAGTCATACAGAAAGCAAATGCCTAACATGTCAAAGAAGCCGCACTTAGCAAACAGAAAATCGTCCGTACTCCATATCTATGAGGCTCACATCAGAAATAAAGTCAAAGTGAGTGCATGTGTCAGAAAGACTGGTTTAAGCTGGAAAGTGTGTGTGTTTTCGGGGCGGTGTTTATGCCATCAATGCTGGAGGACCATTTGCATTGATGGCATATCTCCATGCCAGCTGGACTCGTCAACAAACACACAGCCTTTCAGCTTTCCATGGATATTTGTCTACCAAATCCAACATTCTCCTTCAGGAGGTCACACACAGCCGCCTGACTAGCACAAGTTGTGTTTGTGCTGTAATTCAGTAAACTGGTGTGGTGGAAATGATTGATATTAACTAGTGAAAGAGATGTCTTTCTAGTTCTTTAATCTTTTGCTAAAGAGGCAAACAACATGAAGAGCAATGTTTCCACAGTCGAGTGCAACTACTCAAACTGAAGAGAGAGCTTTTATACAGTTACAATGAATACATGCTTAGTCAGGAGAGAACCCATGCCCCTATCAGAGTACAAGAGACCCATGACCAGATCACTGGTCCCCCACTGTGTGGTCACATGACACCTAGTGACTGATCACCTTCCTGAGCGCTGAGACCTACTGTCTCTCGACATGTAAGGCTTACAGAATTGTACTATTTATATGTTAAATATAACATCATAGCATTCAATTCACTGATAATGATCATTTCCATTACACTGGCATCATAAAACTTCATGCTGAAGGGCCTCGATTATTATAAAGATGATTCAAAAGTACTTCAAGTCAGCTGTACTCATCATTTAAATTATTATTTAAAGCACTATTAAATGTTTCTAAATTATAAAAGCTCTACAGTCTTACAAACACCTACATTCCAGAGTTACCTTTTTTTTTAAATATATATATTAATTGTTTTTCATTCATTTTTTTTGTTGTATAATGTCCTCAGTTTAATTTCAATATATAAACATGGATTGGATGTGCCTTTTTTTATATTGTTGTTGAACCTGTATTTCAATAAAGTTTTTTTTTTTTAAAGCATTAAACCAAATCCATCATGGAAAATCTGTATATTTCATTTATTTTTTTTATAAACAAAGGCAATTTATTTCAGTTTGTGCATATGCTTTAAATGTGTTTTTTCTGTGCTTATGTGCTCTTGTATGTTTCCTTTAATGCCATCAACTGGCAAGGATATGCAGATTAAAATGAGCCTTAGGATATTTACATGTTGGGTTCAAAGTACTTATGCTAATTTACGTGAATTGTCCCTTTTTAAATAAATAATTACAAAACCCTGTCTTTGAATATAGTGACATATGATGCAGAAGTAAGCAACTTTAGACCCACCAGCCCACCAGGTGTTGTTTCTCGGTCACTGACACAACATTTTATGTCATTTTGGTATGAAGACTTTGATCAACTCAGAACTTGAGTTGACTCTACACAGTGTATTTAACTCTTTATCTTTAATGACAACACTAAACATTAACCTTCTCTTGTTCAATTTTTAAATAATCTTTAATATATGTTGGCAAACTAACAGGCTTGGTATTTTCATAGCAACAAAAATGATGCAATGATCCATAGACTTGAGGTCTGCCTTTATTAACTTGCCAATTATTTTTCATCTTCCTATTATACACACATGCATTTCCAAACATTTGGTCTACCTATGTTGCAAATGTATTATCTTTTCAATTTACACACGGCATCTATTGCACGTCTGTCCGTCCTGGGAGAGGGATCCCTCCTCTGTTGCTCTCCCTGAGGTTTCTCCATGTTCCCTTTAAACTGTGGGTTTTCTTCGGAAGTTTTTCCTTGTACGATGTGAGGGTCTAAGGACAGAGGGTCTGAGGACAGAGGGTCTAAGGACAGAGGGTCTAAGGACAGAGGGTGTCGTATTGTCATACTGATATTCTGTACAAACTGTGAAGTCCACTGAGACAAATGTAACATTTGTGATATTGGGCTATATAAATAAACATTGATTGATTGATTGAATTAAACTGTAATGGCATATCATTTAAATATTTATGACAATCCTTCAAAAATGTTAAAAGCATACAAGCAGGACATGCTATTTACTTGCACTCTGACTGTGATTAATTTATAATAAAATCATAGCTACATGCTTTATCATTTTTTTTCTAGAAAGTTGGGATAGTAAACAATCTGTTGGTTTGAGATAAGTGAAGTAAATAAAATAATGCTACAATTGGTTAGTCTAGCCCATCAATGAAAACTAAATGTTCATAACAATGTGGGTAATTTTCTTTTGCCTGAAGGAACTTTGTAGCATATTTGTAATGTAAGTTAAATTGAATTGTGGAAATACTTTGATATAGAGTCTTTAAAATATGTATAAGAAACACAAATGTAGAAGAAAAAATAAGATAAAAAGAAACCCTACAAATAATGTATCCAAAAATTGTTATGACATTATCAACTGCAACTATGTTTGATTGTTTGGATTAAATAAAAAAATGTCAACTCGACATGAACCCCATGTGAAGGCAGCTAGGAGTTAGCACAAATGTAGCTACCGCTAACCCCAGCTCAGCTGCTCCGAATTCTGTTGAACTTCACCGGGTCTGATGTTTCACAGGTTACCACCAGTCCGGTTGGCCTCCTGTTGCTTGGGTTTCCTCCAGCTCAATCCAAGCCCCCAAAAATGTTAACTAAAGCTACATAGCTACATAGCTGCTATAGCCAGATGGGCGGGCCCCATGGGGCCGGGCCCGCCCATCCAGGATTTGGGCCCGCCCATGAGAAATCAGGGCTGATTAAAAAAAATTATTATATAAAAATATTTTTTAAATGTTTGTATTATTATGTTTATTGTTGTTATTTGTAGGGCTTTGTCATACCATTTATTTTTGTATTAAACTATGTTGAAACACTAGTATAATATATATTTTTAATTTTGCTATGAAATTCTGAATGAATCTCTGCGCGAGACTGGTTTTTCGCGGGGTTGAGTTGTGTGTGTTTTTTTTTAAAGTGAGACGCGTCACAACAGCCTGTCAGTTTACTGTGGCGGTTAGTTTGGCTAGGCTATTATCCTTTTTTATATGTATCGGCAACAATGGATATTAGGAAGTGGTTCACGAACAATAAGAGCTCACAAAAGGATTGTGGCAACTCAGCACCAGATGCTGGCAACTTGACGTGTCCCCCGCCACCACCTATTCCTTCTCCTCCACCAGGTCCCGAGTCAACGTTGTCAGACGAAGCCTCTTCGGAGCCGGGCAGGAGCAGCAGTTCATCCTTTAGCAGCCCAGGCCCAGCTCCCATTCTAAACGCTCGTGATCTTGGAGATTTTAGGTTTCTAGTTCCAGAGGACCTTGGCGTGGATACACCAAAACAGGTAGTCCTGGATAGTTTCCCCTCTCGGCTCTTCTCCGGGAAAAAACGTAGTTTTGCCAGCTCATGGTACCAAAACCGACCCTGGCTTGAATACTCCGTAAAAGGCGATGCTGCATACTGTTTCCCATGCAGAAGGTTTAAGGCTCATCATCATGATGCATCGTTCACCATAAAAGGCTTCAAAGACTGGAAGCATGCCTTACAAAAGGGCACGGGCCTTAGCAAACACAGCTCTTCCAAGGAACATTTAGTGTGTGAGAAATTGTGGAGAGAAAAACAAATGCGCATCGAGACTGGTCAGGAAATCACAACTCTTGTCAACAAAGATCAGCTGGCTCGTAACAAATATTATGTGGGCTCCATTATTGACATTGTGACTTTTCTCTCTACCAACAATCTTCCTTTCCGAGGTGACCACGACTCTTTAGAGTGTATATCCAAGTCTGGCAGTGGGTTATTTTTATCATTGTTTGAGTATACCATCGAAAAGGACCCAGAACTCGCGAAAATTGCCCCCACCATTCCCAAAAATGCTACCTACATAAGCCATGATATACAAAACAAAATAATTGACCTGATGAGCAAAGTTGTAACGGAGCATATTGTAGAGGAAATAGGCGACTCCTTTTACATTGTCAAAATGGATGGAACCCGAGACCCAACAGGCTGTGAAAACATTTCAATTGTACTGCGTTTTGTTGATGAGAACTATGTCATAAAAGAGAGGCTCTTGACAATCGCCACAGCAGTTGCAGGTGATGCAAAAACCCTCACACAGATACTCATTGATGAAATACGCAAAGCTGGCCTGAGCACAGACAAAATTCTCAGCCAGGTATACGATGGGGCAAGTCTTATGTCGGGGAGACACGGTGGGGTTCAAAGACTCCTTCAAGATGAACTGGGCAGAGAAATCCCATATGTGCACTGCTTCAACCACCAGCTGCACTTGGTCGTTGTCCACGCCATGTCCGGTGAGAGAGCCATCGAGGATTTATTCAACATCTGTAATGTCCTCTACAAGTTCACACGAAAGCCCACCGTTGCTGCACATTACCAGGGAAACACGTTGAAGCGTTTACTCGAACAGCGCTGGACAGGGCACCTGGCCACTGTTCAGATTATTCTGAAATCTTTTCAGGATATAGTGGAACTACTACGACACGTTGAAAACTCTGCATCATTTCGAGCTGACTTGAGGATGGAGGCAGCAGGCTTGCTGAGCAGAATTTTAAAGCCAAGCTTTAAATTCCACACCCAGATAATATGCAAGATATTGTCCCTGCTTGAGCCAGCTAACAGGATGATGCAGTCAGAGGAAATGGACCTTCAAACGGCAGTACAGCTTGTCAACATTGCCAAAGAGTGTGTTGAGGCCCTGCGCACCGAAAAGGTGTTCACGGAGATGTGGAGTGAGTGCGCACAGGAGAGAGCGGATGATACTATCCATCCCGGTCCCACCAAGAGAAGGCGAACTCTTAACACAACTTTGGAGGATTATGTTGTTGAAGAGACAGTGGGAGTGGGAACACAAGAAAACCACCAGATGACAGAGAAACGGCGGCTGTTTTACAGCTGCATTGATGCAGTTACGGGAGAAATTGCGCGCCGCTTTGGAGAGCGAAACAGCGCATTCATGGAGGCTATTGCTTCACTCAACCCGGAAAGCAGCTTCTTCCTGGAGCCCGAAAAAGTGCAACCGTTGCTTAAACTGACTGGAACCACGCTCGTTGATGCTGAGTTCATTGTGGCCAAAAAGCTGATTCTTAAACACGTGGACAGCGTCACACCACCAGAGGATGGGAAATGGACATTGAAAAACATACTTGGTCATCTCCACACGACGCTCGAGGCAATGCCAAGTGTTCTCACCGCATTTAAGGTTTCACTTACCTTTGGAGCTTCGACAGCTTTATGTGAGAACTCTTTTTCCACACTGAAAAACGTTTTCAGTGAGCACCGAAGGAGCATGTCTCACACTCGGAAAGCAAATTTAATCCAACTTGGTTTCGAGAAGGACCTGACAAAAAAATGCAAGAATGAATGGAAAGAGATGCTGCTGAGGAGGTTCCATTCATCTGTGAAACGTCAGATACAGCTTTATTAGGCCCACCCTGCCTGAGTACATCGTGTAAGTAGCAAACAATCATATCACGATGTAGACTAAGCCGTTGTTTTCAAGCTTTAATGTGAACAAAATATTGGGTATTTTTCAGTGTGTTCTTTTCACTGTATGTTTGCCAATATATTTGTTATTTGTTTAATTCCACTTCTTTACGCCAAGAGACACACCTCTGCTTTAAAGTAGTTCGTGCAAACTGATGTTTAACATGTAATTTCCTCCTGATGCTCATCCTCTGAAATTAAAATACATTTGCATATTATATTTGTATATTGTTTGTATGTATTCTGTTTTTTGCTGCATAACTAAAGCCGTCTGATATTCTATTAAATCTTTAAATGTTAACAGCCTTGACTCAATACATTGTTTTTTCTTAGTAGCAGCATTCTCACAGCTTTTTTCTGTAATGTAATTAAATGTTTTAAATTACTCATAGGTAATCCATCCATGGTGCTGAAGTAGCGTTATTTTTGTGCCTCTATCCTGATCACATGTGTACATTTCCTATGCTCAAAAGGTTTCATTGCGTGCACAAACATAACGCCTAAATCTGTCTGCAACTATATATGCACATATGTTACGTTAAAATGGGGTGGGGCCTGGTGGTCGGGGGTGGGCCCGCCCTGGTAAATGAAATGCCCGCCCACAGATGTATGTCTGCCGCCGGGTCTGGCTATAGCCCTCTGTCCTCTGGGCCCACACAAAAATGGGATAAAAATAGATTCAGTTGTTCCAATGTCTCTGACCCAAGCTAATAAACAAGAGTCAACACATAATGTTAAACAGACCATACAGCCCCCTAGTGACACATTAAACACACAGATGGCTATCGCAAACTACGGCTTTCAGAGTCTCTGCAGTGAAGTTTGGCCCAAATTAAGCATACTTATGCCATACTTATAGTTATTTAGTTGGATCAATTCAGGGCCAAATTCACCATATACATTGGGGGGACACACATCCCCCCCAATATTCAGATACGCTCAAAATGTCCCCCCCAATATATAGCCTAACTGATATAAAAAAATGAAAATAAAATTGCTATTCTATAACTTTTTTTAGTTTGGCTATTTGTATACTTGAAAATCTTTATTTTCTTCACCAAAATGATATATTCTTTTCATATGTAAATTGGGTCCGCCTTTATTTTGTACCCGGGGGGTGTATTTCGCTGTTTCGCACGTCCGAGTCCAGCTTCAGTTAGCGTTGATGCTCCAAGCAGGTCAGTCATGTTTTAATTTG
Organism: Harpagifer antarcticus; assembly: GCA_902827135.1. NCBI lineage: Eukaryota > Metazoa > Chordata > Actinopteri > Perciformes > Harpagiferidae > Harpagifer > Harpagifer antarcticus. The sequence continues at coordinate 117,383 of CADEHL010001195.1, read as the reverse complement.
CCCTCCATCAGTTCTGGTATCTTTTTCTAGTTAGCCCTAAACTATATTATTTTATTTCGTAATGGTAATGTTGATGAACCCTCCGGTTTAGCTTCTTTGTGTAAATAACTTGTAGTTCTGATGTTAAAACCGAACTTTTCAGGAATAGTAGTAAAGGGGAGTGATTTGTAAAATATGCATAAAGAAAAGGTAAATCTGTTTACAGTTCTGTTTCATATGGGTGTTGAGAGATGTATCCATAGATTTAGTCCCTAATGTTGCTCTCAAAGTACACCAGATTGATGCATTTAACTTCAACATTTAAAAAAAAATCTTCCCGGGGTAGCATGCCCCCGGACCCCCCTAGAGGAGCTTAGGTCCACCACCTGCCCACACCCCCCGTCAAATTGTCCCACCCACATTGAGGATGCTTCCTACGCCCATGCCTGAGACACAGTTTTGTGGATATTGTTGTTTTTTTGCCCCCACGGGCAGGGGCATGGGGCTTAACAGGTTTTAAAGTATCCCATGTGTTAGTGAATTTTTATACATTTTCCTTTAGAATGGCAGGAAATTAGTATTCAAATTTATATTTAATCTTTGGTCCTCCCCAATGTTGACTCCATGGTTACGGCCTTGGACCAATTGATAAATATACTTTATTTATTTAAAACGCAGAAGGTTTTGTAATACAGCAGCAGGTTATTCAGGCTTGCAATGGAGTAAAAAACACCGTAAAAAAACACAATGAAAGATATTTTTTATGTACAATACATTAAGAATACCTTAGAAAAACATAACTACCTATAAACCCGACTACTTGAACTAAAATATAAACGGAAAATAACATAGGCCTACTAGATAACGTTTTTTAAAGTAACTGATAAATACAGATAAAAACAGTAAATGTAGATCGTAAGGAGGATGCTAATTTAGCTTAGCACAAATACTGTTACCAGGTAGCTGCTAGCCTGGTTCTGAACTTTTTTCTGAAAGTATAAAAGCCTTACACCACTTGTTTGCACAAAACGTAGCATCATACCAAATAGTAACCCCTGATTTAAAGTTATTTAATCAAAGTATCCCTCTTTTGCTTTTATGGTATTTTGAGAAACAGCATCACAGACACAATATCATTAAGAGGATACATGTCGATGTGGAGAACCAGCATGTAAGTGTAGGAAAACGATTAAAATAGCTTTATGTCAGTCAACATTTTGTGGACATATTAGTGAGACTGAAAGTTCCACAGTGTACCAGGTTTGGAAGCAGTACAATATGAGATTATGCAAATCACTCAACAGAGGACAAACAAGACAGAAATATCCACAGGCTGAGTAGGACAGCTTCAGTAATCTGCTTAAAAGAATAGAAAGATACTTATTTATATAAAGAGTATGTCTTTGAGAATCAAGTTCCTACACACTTTTTTTGACGTCTTATATTGCTCTGGGACATCCAGTGTGCAAATGCTCAGATACTGCAAAAACCAGTTAAAGTAAACCAAACTGGACAGTGTTTTGTGTTGAATAGCCTGTGTCAACCCTAAAAATTTCACTTAACCCCAGAGTAACCGAAAGAGTATTGAGGCCCGATCAGACCTGAAGTTTACCTTATCGAGACTCCATATTAAAAGAAAAGCTCTTAATATGTTATCTTGGTAATTCCCCGCACTCTCTAGACCTGTTTGGAATTACATTTGACTGATAGTCCTGTCCGAGTCCATTAGTCATTGTGATGCCACACCTTGAATAACAAAGTTCACTGATCTGTGTACGGCAGCCTTGCTATAGTCTAACTGATTTAAATGGCAAAGTAAACCAAGACCTATTTTGCATCTAATTTGTGGACATTTTGTTGTTTGAAAAAGGACACACACACCACACACACACACACACACACACACACACACACACACACACACACACACACACACACACACACACACACACACACACACACACACACACACACACACACACACACACACACACACACACACACACACAATAAAGTGCAACACACACACACACAATAAAGTGCAACTCTGTTCACTTTTACAAGATCTCCAAATTAAAATTGGCAAAGTATATCTGATGATATTCCTTCTGTGTGCCTCTGAGCTATTTTAACACAATCTTTTAATGTATTTATGCTCACAGTTGTGATGACCTGTGTATCTTGTGAGGTTGTCTTGATGACGTGTGTGTCGTGTGGTTAATCAAAATTAAACAAACAAAAGAGGCAAAACTCAAATAAAATGCTAGGTAAACTGTTCAAACTTTTAAGAATTTGACGATTGAGAATGATGTCAGTCACTTTTTTTGCCATGCGTTCAGATTATTCTGAAATAAAGTTCCGGACAAAAAAAAACACATATTCCCTTTTGGGTCTGATTACCACTTCATGAAGACAACAACGTCAGAACATAGTGACATAAAACCATGATGCAAGGGGAATCGTTCCATAGAGGCTTAATAATACTTTTACACCTAAGAAAACTTCTGGCTTGATATTCAGTGAATAAACACCATAGAAAACTTTTGTTTGTTTCTTGTTCCTCATTAAAGTGGACCCTATGGGTTTACTATGTCATTATTCAGATCATTAAGTGGCCATACATTTGTTTTGCTTTATTAGTGTTGTTGATGCTAGATAACAAAAGGGCCCCAGGTTGAAGAAGTTGGATGCAGGCAGAAGAGAGAGAGAGTGGTATGTAGTAGTGGTGTGTGTGTGTGTATATATATGTGTGTGTGTGTGTGTGTGTGTGTGTGTGTGTGTGTGTGTGTGTGTGTGTGTGTGTGTGTGTGTGTGTGTGTGTATTTCTAGGTGGCTCAGGGAGCTACAAAAACATCATACATTCACACCTTTAATTGAAGGCTGTTGCTTCCTATCTCTGTAGACACAATTATGAAGACACTTCTTTAAGCATTTGGATCAACATGCATTACACTTTTGTATAAACACTTTAACACAGATTAAATAAAAACAAACTTTTTAAGATGGAATTTATTACCAAATGACCTTTGAAGTTTCGGCCCTTCCCACTATTGTAGCTTTTCCTCCCTGAAAAACAAGAGAAAGAGACATGTGTGAAATATCATGTTAAAACTACTATATAAACAATTACAAGATCATTCATTCTAAAATGAAAAGATCATGACAGTTGCAATGTTTTTTAATTACTCTCTTTGGTCAGTATAGGCACAGATATTACTTTTAAAAGCTTTACTATTAATTTCTGCTCTGATCAACAGCTGTTTCTGAACAATTCAAGCGTCACTGTTGGTCATCATAATACAGTGATAATCATAATCTTTTTATTTATTTCCCCCGAAAATCCAACACTTCTTCTGTTTGTTTTTCACATGCGTAGCCTAACTACAGCACCATCTGGTTCCACTACAGCACACTGATATGAACCTAGACAGGCACGACTTGTCGGAGCAGACAGGGCCCTCATGTAAACAAAGCTAAGCTAATGTTTCCTTACAGGCAACATGAACAAATAAGTCACTTACATCTACATTTAAAACCTACTTCCTTTGTGATTAAAATTAGCTGAGGCTTAGCACTCACAAAGTCTCTCTCTGTTTTACATATTACAGCATTTCTCCAGGCTGAGGGCCTGCAACACAGCTAGCCACATTAGCAGCAACACATGCTAACGGGAACTTAACCCTTAGATGTGTAACGACTGCATGCACACAAGTAGAGGACTCAATAGCACGACTCAGAGACAGAGGCTTAGGATGCAAACAGGGTCTTTATAGCCAAGGTTCGGTACACAGGAGATCAGTCAGTAGGCTACCAAAACAGACAAGGATTAGGCCGGGACCGGGTCAGGACACAAAGCTGGGTCAGGTACACGTGGAATCAAGATACTAGGAATAAACACTGCTGGAACGCTAGGAATAACAAAGACGAACTGGCACTGAAGGGAATGTGGAAGCAGACTTATGGCACATTTCCACTGCAGCGGGGTAGCCCCGTTTAAGCGTCCCTAAGCGTCCTCGCTCAGGCCTCGGGCTGCCTCGCTGACTTTCCGTGGCCGTGGCGCATTTCAATTACAGTTTAGGACCTGGGGTAGCAACGCAGTGTAGGCAGGGCGATCGACTTCACATTTCGAGTTGTTCCGTCAAGCTCCCGCTGGATTTTATCATCCCCAATGAGATGTAGGAACGTCGTCACCTCCTCGGTCGACCACGGTGTGCTTTTCTTTGACGTTGCCATTTTTGTAGCTCCTCCGTTTACAAAAATGCTTTGTATAAAAATGCTGCAAGCTTGCTTCTAGATATATATGCGACGCTAGGGATGATGTGCGATCTTGTGACGATTCTCCTTGACCAATCAGCAGTCGAGAGTGTTGACGTCACTAGTTCAGCCCTGGCCCTGGCCTGATAGAACCACGATTTTATGGGGCCGGAAAAAGAGGGAAAAAGTACCCGCTAGCCGGTGCTACGCTATATGGAAAGGCCACCAAAAACTGGCCTGGCCGCTTGAGGACGATTAAGGACGCTTAAACGGGGCTACCCGCTGCAGTGGAAATGCGCCATAAGTAGACAGAGGGAGAGATGATAATGGGGCACAGGCAGGGCCGCCTTAATGCACGGGCTGACCTGGAAGCCCAGGGGCCTATGGAGATTGGGGGCCTATCATGAGCCAATACATTTATTTTGTAAAAAATGTTTACATTATTTTATTTCGTTTTTTTTTTTTTTTTTTGAATAAACAAAGTCTTGGCTTTCAGAATATGAAACTTTTATTTTCAAAATCACATGATAAATACATTTTTGAAGCTTGTAAAGGGAAGAAGACAGCTCTCCCTCGCCACTCTGCTGTTCCACAGTGCCGCTTCCCCTCCCTCCGCTGAAATTATGAATGTAAGGCATATAATAATCATAGATAACACGGCAGGGTCCGTTACAGTTTGTTTTCATCTGGTTTCAAATAAACAAAGTCTTGGCTTTCAGAATATTAAACTTGTTTCGGCAAATTCAGATGATAAATACAACTTTGAAGCTTCGGCATAATTACAAGCGGAGAACGGAGTAGCTTGACGTCAGCAGGCATAACAACAGCTGGTGTTTCTCGTGAGTGTTTTCCCCGGGAAACAAACACAATACACACAAAAGCAAAAATATGCAAACACACACACGTATATATACACACAAACACACTCGCTTCCCCCAGACCAGTAATCCAAACGAAAAAATCTTCCCTCCATACTATTTTGATCATTGGCTCCGCTAATCAATCAGGTCGATGGATTCCAGAGATGACTCTGTAACAGTCAGTGGGCACCACTTAACAGCCAATCAGAATGAGAATATGTTTCACATGTGACTTATTCAAATTGCGAGTGATGACAGATGAAGGTTGTTTAGGAGAAAAAGTCGGAGAAGAAAAAGTTTGAGAGTGGCGCTCGGAAAAGGAAATTGTTGAGGGAAAAGGAGTTTCGAGACAAGCAGCTATTACAAAACATGTCGAAGCTTACAGGTTATTTTAAACCTGTAGGCCAGGATGAGGAGGAAGGACAGATGAGTTCTGTACCGAGCGGCAGCGGTGCCGGCCACGGGGCCTCGGAGCCAAGTAGGCCGTCTGGTTCTGATAGCGATGGAGTAGCAGGAGAGGAAAAACAGACAGGAGGGACATTATCTGTTGGAGGAGATGGAGAGAACGACGAGGACTTGTTACGTGGAGGGGAGCCAACGGCAACCGGACAGATACATGAGGGAGGCCCGATACGTCACTCATCTGGAGGAGAGGACCAGGCGCGCGTAGAGCAGAGTGGAGAAGTGCGATCACAGAGCCTGCCGAGGAAATGATTTGTTGTTTAAATAGGGGGCCTACAAAACCTCAGCCCCAGGGCCTGATGGCAGGTTAAGGCGGGCTTGGGCACAGGTGAGGCTAATCAAGGGCAGGAAAGCTCAAACTGAAATGAGAGAAACAAAAATGAAAACAGGAACAATAACAAAAACATCAACATGCTGGCTAGGGCTTTACAAGATGCACGAGTGACTGGACCCTACACTCTTCCATAAGTGGGTCAAAAAGGACACGTATTAGAATAATATGTGTTTCTATGCCATTTTTGTCATTTTGGTTAAGAAAAATCACTTGTATAAGATTTAATATTATATTTTGGTTCACACTAGAAATATTTTATATTTAGTTTTTCACTATTTCTAATTTTTTTTTACATTTTGAAAAAAAACGTTTTCTCATGGGATTCCATAGAAAATGAATGCAGGTACTTTTTGACCCAGTTATGGAAGCTTGGGGTAGTAATACAAAAACTACAATTTCTTAAAATGTAAATTAAAAATTTGAATGGCATGATATCCAAAACATGTTTTTTGAGGAATAGCTGGAATATGAAATGATACAAAAAATGTAATTACAAAGATACTTTAAGAAAACCACCTCACCGGGTCCAAAAATACCCATTTATGGAAGCTTGGGGTAGTAATACGAAAACTACAATTTCTTAAAATGTATAACATCACCTCTCTGAATAACCAGCACCTTACCGTGGTAGAGAGGTTTGTGTGCCCTGATGAACCTGGGGGCTGTGTTGTCTGGAACCTTGTGTTCTTGGTAGGGTCTCCCATGGCAAATTGGTCTCAGGCAAGGGGACAGACTAAGATTGGTTCAAAAGATCTCATGAAAAAAACAAGAGGAAGTGAGGATACCCGGCCTGGAGGAAGCCCGGGGTCCCTTTCTGGAGCCAGGCCCAGAAGGAGGACTCGTCGGCGAGCGTCTGGTGGCCGGGCTTGCCACGGAGCCCGGCCGGGCCCAGCCCGAAAAGGCAACGTGGGCAACACCTCCGCTTCTCCGTCCCGCGGGCCCACCACCTACGGGAAACAGCGAGTGCGGGTGCGCTGCCAGAAGGGTGGCAGTGAAAGCGGAGGGTCACGATGGACCAGACCCGGGTGACAGAAGGTGGCTTTGGGGACGTGGAACGTCAGCTCTCTGGGGGGGAAGGAGCCGGAGCTTGTGCGGGAGGTGGAGCGTTACCAGTTGGATGGTTGGGCTCGCCTCTACGCACAGCGTCGGCTCTGGAACCTTACTTCTGGATAGGGGTTGGACTCTATTCTTCTCCGGAGTTGCTCAAGGTGTGAGGCGCCGGGCGGGTGTGGGGATACTCACAAGTCCCCGGTTGGGTGCTTCGTTGTTGGAGTTTACCCCAGTGGACGAGAGGGTCGCCTCCCTACGCCTGCGGGTTATGGGGGGGAAAACTCTGACTGTTGTGTGTGCTTATGGACCCAACAGCAGTTCAGAGTATACGGCCTTCTTGGAGACCCTGGAAAGAGTCCTGTATGGGGCTCCTGAAGGGGACTCTTTAATCTTGCTGGGAGACTTCAACGCACATGTGGGCAATGATGGAGACACTTGGAGGGGCGTGATTGGGAGGAACGGCCCCCCTGATCTGAACCGGAGTGGTGGTTTGTTACTGGACTTCTGTGCTAGTCATGGATGGGCCATAACAAACACCATGTTCGAACATAAGGATGCTCATAAGTGTACGTGGTACCAGAGCACCCTAGGCAGAAGGTCCATGATCGATTACGTTATCGTATCATTGGACCTGAGGCCGTATGTTTTGGACACTCGGGTAAAGAGAGGGGCGGAGTTGTCAACTGATCACCATCTGGTGGTGAGTTGGGTCGAGTGGCGGGGGAAGCCTCTGGATAGACCTGGTAAGCCCAAACGTGTAGTTCGGGTGAACTGGGAACGTCTGGAGGAGGCCCAAGTTCAGGAGGCCTTCAACTCACACCTCCGGCGGAGCTTTTCAGGCATTCCTGTGGAGGTTGGGGACATTGAACCAGAGTGGTCGGTGTTCAAAGCCTCTATTGCCGAAGCCGCGGCGGGGAGCTGTGGTCTCAAGGTCCTAGGTGCCTCAAGGGGCGGTAACCCTCGAACCTCCTGGTGGACACCGGTGGTCAGGGAAGCCGTCCGACTGAAGAAGGAGGCCTTCAGGGATTTGTTATCCCGGAGGACTCCCGAGGCAGTTGCAAGGTACCGACAGGCCCGAAGGGCAGCAGCATCATCCGTGGCCGAGGCAAAGCAGCGGGTGTGGGAAAAGTTCGGAGAAGACATGGAGAAGGACTTTCTGGAAAACTGTCCGACACCTCAGGAGGGGGAAGCAGGTAACCATCCAAGCTGTGTACAGTAAGGATGGGACGTTGTTGACCTCAACTGATGGAGTGTTAGGGCGTTGGAAGGAACAATTTGAGGAACTCCTGATCCCGACAACTCCGTCCTCTATGGTAGAGGCAGAGCTGGAGTATGACGGGGGATCACACTACTCAGCCTCCCTGGGAAAGTTTACTCTAAGGTACTCGAAAGGAGGGTCAGGCCGATTGTCGAACCTCAGATTGAGGAGGAACAATGCGGATTCCGTCCTGGTCGTGGAACGACGGATCAGCTTTTTACTCTCGCAAGGATCCTGGAGGGGGCCTGGGAGTACGCTTATCCGGTCTACATGTGTTTTGTGGACTTGGAGAAGGCGTATGACGGGTTCCCAGGGAGTTACTGTGGGAGGTGCTGCGGGAGTATGGGGTGAGGGGGTCTCTACTCAGGGCCATCCAATTTCTGTACTCCCAAAGCGAGAGCTGTGTCCGGGTCCTCGGCAGTAAGTCGGACTCATTTCCGGTGAGGGTTGGCCTCCGCCAGGGCTGCGCTTTGTCACCAATCCTGTTTGTAATATACATGGATTGGATTTTGAGGCGTAGTCATGGGGGAGGGGGTCTGCAGTTCGGTGTACTAAGGATTGCACCACTGCTTTTTGCAGATTATGTGGTTCTGATGGATTCATCGGTCTGCGACCTTCAGCACTCACTGGATCGGTTCGCAACCGAGTGTGAAGCGGCTGGGATGAGGATCAGCACCTCCAAATCTGAGGCCATGGTTCTCAGCAGGAAACTGATGGACTGTCCACTCCAAGTAGGGAATGAGTCCTTACCCCAAGTGAAGGAGTTCAAGTATCTCGGGGTTTTGTTCTCGAGTGAGGGAACAATGGAGCGTGAGATGGGCCGGAGAATCGGAGCAGCGGGAGCGGTACTGCAGTCGCTTTACCGCACCGTTGTGACGAAAAGGGAGCTGAGCCAGAAGGCAAAGCTCTCTGTCTACCGGGCCATTTTCGTTCCTACCCTCACCTATGGTCATGAAGGATGGGTCATGACCGAAAGAACGAGATCGCGGATACAAGCGGCCGAGATGGGTTTTCTCCGCAGGGTGGCTGTTGTCTCCCTTAGGGATAAGGTGAGAAGTTCGGTCATCCGGGAGGGACTCGGAGTTGAGCCGCTCCTCCTTCGCGTCGAAAGGAGCCAGTTGAGGTGGTTCGGGCACCTAGTTAGGATGCCACCTGGGCGCCTCCCTAGGGAGGTGTTCCAGGCACGTCCAGCTGGGAAGAGACCAAGGGGTAGACCTAGGACCAGGTGGAGGGATTATATCTCTTCGCTGGCCTGGGAGCGCCTTGGGATCCCCCAGTCAGAGCTGGTTGATGTCGCCAGGGAAAAGGAAGTTTGTGGCTCTCTGCTGGAACTGCTACCCCCGCGACCCGACCACGGATAAGCGGAAGAAGATGGATGGATGGATGGATGGTATAACATTTAAATTCAAAATTAGTATAGCATGATATCCAAAACATGTTTTTTGAGCAATAGCTGGAATATGAAATGATAGAAAAATTTAATTACAAAGATACTTCAAGAAAACCACCTCACCGGGTCAAAAAAGACCCACTTATGTATCTAAGGGTTAAAAGGCAAACCGAACTGTTTAACGGGTCTGCTAAATAAACAGTAAAACAGCATTATACATAGCAAAACGTAAAGGGTCACAGAAAACCTATAGGCCTATAGTTGATCCATTGTGACTTCAGCTTGTAATGTGAATTAACTGTTGCTGTGAAATTACGATTGTTATTTCAGAAACTTTGAACAATTTGGATGACGATAGCCAATGGTGATCCTCAAACCGTTATGGATGAACATTAACATGACGGCTGCCCTATCCTAACTCAAATTCACAAATCAGATAATTAATGTGATCTGATTATTATTTCCAGGCCATCTGCATATGATGATGTTTTTAGAACAATTAATTTTCATTGTCAGGGATGGAAGGTTGGAGAGGGGATTTAACCTTGAACTGAAAGGCTTGTTGCACTTTGAATATCATTTACATAGCCCCAAAAGTGTTCACAGTTTGCTGAGCTCTCCCTCTTATCATGTCCTTGTATAGGAAACTCCTGTTTGCCAAGATAAACTGGAGTCTGTCCCAGCCGAGCAGGGGGAACAAGAGTCTGAGTCAGCTCGGAAGGAGGAACTGGGTTCGGCCACATCTCAATGGGAGGAACAGGGCTTTGTCAGAGCGTGACCCTAGACCTATGGTTGTTTAGCAGGAGGCTGATAGACTGGCATCAGGGGTATTCAAACAGTCTCTTAGCCAATGAGCTCTATAAACAGGGCATTTTTGCCCCTTCATGATGTGCCATCCTCAATGCAATTCTTATCACATTGCAAGACATAGCTGGAGAGGGCAAGCAAAAACAGCAGGCTGCTTACACGCAGGTAGATAGAATCAGGGTGAGGCAAACAATGACAAAAGGTATGAAAAAACAAAGACAGGAGTGAAACATGACAAGCCATAAGGAGAGTGTTTTAACATACTAAAACTCAAAATCAAAAACATGATATAGGCTGCAATGAAAATGATACTACCAAACAAAAAACAAACATTTATCAAATTTTTACCGCGTCTGCAAGTGCCTTAAAGGTCCCATGTCATGGCCATTGCTACTGATCATAATTCCATTGTTGAGGTATACTAAAATAGTTCTCAGGCGGACGGCCCGGGGGTAAGGCAGAGTTCATAAAGGGGCGAAGGCCACAGCGGGCGAACTCAAGGGGCCAAGCATGAGGGCAAAGGCAGCGGCTGGAAGAGTCAGGGGGCCGGGCCCAAGAGCGAGGGCCGCGGCCGGGAAAGTCAGGGGGCCGGGCTCGAGGGCGAAGACCGCGGCTCTCAGGGGGCCGGGCTCGAGGGTGAAGACCGTGGCTCTTAGGGGGCTGGGCTTGAGGGCGAAGACCGCGGCGGGGAAAGTCAGGGGGCCGGGCTCGAGGGCGAAGACCGTGGCACTCAGGGGGCCGGGCTCGAGGGTGAAGACCGCGGCTCTTAGGGGGCCGGGCTCGAGGGCGAAGACCGCGGTACTCAGGGGGCCGGGCTCGAGGGTGAAGACCGCAGCTCTCAGGGGGCCGGGCTCGAGGGTGAAGACCGCGGCTCTTAGGGGGCCGGGCTCGAGGGCGAAGACCGGGGCCGGGAAAGCCAGGCGGCCGGGCTCGAGGGCGAAGACCGCGGCACTCAGGGGGCCGTGCACGAGGGCGGAGACCGCGGCTCTCAGGGGGCCGGGCTCGAGGGTGAAGACCGCGGCTCTTAGGGGGCCAGGCTCTTAGGGGGCCAGACTCAAGGGCGAAGACCGCGGCCGGGAAAGTCAGGGGGCCGGGCTCGAGGGCGAAGATCGCGGCTCTCAGGGGGCCGGGCTCTCAGGGGGCCGGGCTCGAGGGGGGCCGGGCTCGAGGGCGAAGATCGCGGCTGGGGAACTCAGGGGGCCGGGCACAAGGACAAAGGCCGCAGCTGGGGAACTCAGGGGGCCGGGCACAAGGACGGGCAAGAAGGCGGTGACGGAACAGCTCCGGAGGACGACGTACGCCGCAGTGGGACCCCTCCAGTGTCAGCTGGATTTCCGGAGCACTGGGATCGAAAGCAGGAGCTGGTGGGACCCCTGGCGGGACAGGCGTAGACGGAACTCTGGCCGGAACATGGGCCGGTGTCAGTGGGACCCCGGACGGAGCAAGAGTTAGTGTCCACGGGATCTTCAACATGACAGGACATGGTATTGGCAGGAAATCTGGCGGAGCAGGTGTCGGTGGAACCCCCAACAGGACAGGACATGGCGTTGGCAGGAAACCCGGAAGAGCAGGCGTCGGCGCGACCCCCAACAGGACATGGTGTTGGCAGGACCCCCGACGGCACAGGCCATAGGGTTGGCAGAATCCCCGGCAGAACCGTAGTCGGCGGGGCCTCCAACGGCACAGGACATAGGGTTGGCAGGACCCCCGGCAGAAGAGTAGTCGGCGGGACCTCCAACGGCACAGGACATGGGGTTGATAGGACCCCCGGCAGAAGAGTAGTCGGTGGGAACTCCAACGGCACAGGACATAGGGTTGGCAGGACCCACGGCAGAAGAGTAGTCAGCGGGACCCCCAATGAGACAGGACAAGGAGTTGGAAGGGCCTCCGACAAAACAGGTGTCGGCTGGACCCCCTCATTTCACTAGCAGGAACCACGCCACAACAGTGTGATGTTTGTACGTTTATTGAAGTAACATGTGAATGATATGAGGGGGGTGAAGGGATGATCTGGGAGGACGAGCTATGGTCCGTGCAGTGGGAGACTCAGATTGGGGGTTCCGTCTCCGGCATGATCTGCATGGGCTGATTACGGGCCCCCAAAAGAGTCGGATTAAAGCAGCTGACTTAAGCGTGTGCGTGTCTGACGTCGTTTAGATTTTTGCGGATGTAAGCGTGGTACGCTTGGGATGACGAGCGGCCGAGGGCCTAGATGGTTGGATAAGAGATGCCCCGTCTAGCTGCTGTGGATGCTGTGCCGATGCGGGGGAAATGGCTCTAATAATATTCTGAGAATGCCCCCAAAATGTGCGGGATGTTCTGAAAGTGTTTCTGGACCAGAATCGTGTGGCTTCAAAATAACATGCGCGGAACGAATGACGACATCTTCACTTCTAAATCCAACTAAACATTACCTTGAGGAGTTAGAATGATCCGCGCGCGGTTTGCCCAGCACCAGGCCTCCGTTACACTCTAAAGGGAAAATACGTTTATGCCGTAAATGTTAGGTTGGGTTGTGGGGGCGGGTGCTCCTCGTATGACCGGAAAGAGCAGATGTGAATTAGGCGGCAGTTAGAGAGAAAGAAGCCTAGTTCATTGAAGTTATTACACACCATCCTGCCTCCCTGCAGGTGATAGACGGTTAAAGTCTGAGGCGTTGTCTACTCGCTGCGAGGGTCAGAGAGAGAGGGACCGGAGCGTCTGCTCGCTGCAAGGGTCAGAGAGAGAGAGACCGGAGTGTCTGCCCGCTGCGAGAGTCGGAGAGAGAGAGACCGGAGCGTCTGCTCGCTGCGAGGGTCAGAGAGAGAGAAAGATGGGAGCGTCTACTCGCTGCGAGGGTCGGAGAGAGAGAGACCGGAGCGTCTACTCGCTGCGAGGGTCAGAGAGAGAGAGACGGGAGCATCTGCTCCCTGCGAGGGTCAGAGAGAGAGAGACCGGAGCATCTGCTCACTGCGAGGGTCAGAGAGAGAGAGACCGGAGCGTCTGCTCACTGTGAGGGTCGGAGAGAGAGAGAAGGGAGCGTCTGCTCACTGCGAGGGTCAGAGAGAGAGACCGGAGCGTCTGCTCGCTGCGAGGGTCAGAGAGAGAGACCGGAGCGTCTGCTCACTGCAAGGATCAGAGAGGGAGAGACCGGAGCATCTGCTCACTGCGAGGGTCAGAGAGAGAGAGACCGGAGCATCTGCTCACTGCGAGGGTCAGAGAGAGAGAGAGACCGGAGCGTCTGCTCACTGTGAGGGTCGGAGAGAGAGAAGGGAGCGTCTGCTCACTGCGAGGGTCAGAGAGAGAGACCGGAGCGTCTGCTCACTGCAAGGATCAGAGAGGGAGAAACCGGAGTGTCTGCTCACTGCGAGGGTCAGCGAGAGAGAGACCGGAGCGTTTGCTCACTGCGAGGGTCACTGAAGGTAGAGAGGAAGAAGGGATGGAGGGATGAAGGGATGTATATGCAAGGGGATCTTTGTGAAGCCTGTCAGCACAGGGATGAGAGAAAGGTTGGCATAAGCTGCGACATGTCAGACACAGAGAGCGGCACAGAGGGCGATACTACCTGGCACCCGCCAGGGGGTGCTGGTGAGTCAGGCTGTGTCCGTGGAGGAGGACAGAGGCCTGTGACGTCACGACCCGTGGTGCGCGCACCGCGTGGTGGATGGCTCTGAAGCGGGAAGAGCTGTGTGTCTCGTTGTTCTTGCCATTGTGCTGCTGGGCTCCGAAGCCTGGGACCTGTCTGGAGTTGGAGGTATCTCACGGCTCCGTTCGGATGCTTGGCTTAGATCCGACTGCTGACCCGAGGATGGCGGGTAGCCGATGTCGAAGAGATCTTCATCTGACTCCGGCGAGTTGATCAGCAGTTCGGGATCCATGGTGAGTTGAATGTTCTCGTGGTAGCGTTTAGCCACCGTGACGACGAGCGGCGTGAATCACATCACGGTCTGCCTGTCAGTCTTTGAAAGGATGGAGACGAGCAGTGGCCGGAAGTTTTGCCGCATAGAAATAGGGATGGCCGTGGTTCGAGGTGGAGTTTTAGGCATGGCCATGCTCCTGAATGTATGTTAACATTTTAACCTCATTTCACTCACAGATTCATAATCATGAAGGTGGAATCTAACTATATCCATAATAATATTTATTGCATCCAGGGGTAGAAACATGTTTATTTCTCCTGTAAAATTGGGCATTTTAACATGGGGGTCTATGGAAATTGCTCCTTTCTGCAGTCATCGCCTATCGGCCAATATATGGACTGCAGTGTGTGACACTTCTGTATTAGCGCCCCGGCTCTTCCCCAGAGTTTGCCGCTTGGTGTGAACGCGATTTACTAGATAGTTCCAGTAAATAAAAGTTCCGTGTAAAAGTTCCGGGAACTATTCCTGGGAAAAGTACTTGGTGTGAAAGCGCCTATTGATAGGAGAGGTTATTTGACCCAAGGTCAGATTCATGCTGAAAATGGAGTATGTTATGTAATAAAATTGCACACACATCTTTGTTGTTGGTTCGTTTCTAGGACACCGTATCCCACTTTTGATTGGACATTGGAGATTTGTATTACTTAGAGTAATGACATGGGGTTATAAGTAAAGAAGAAGCCCAAGTCCTGCAGAGGGCGACAGTAGGACAAGGAAATCCATACTGAAGGGTTGACTAGGTATGTCATGAAAATGTATGAAGAGCTAGGATGAAATTTGAATTGAGTTTGAATTGTACATTAATACTGAACTTAATATTTTGTAAAATGTTTAGAACTGAAAAAATATAAATGTTCATCCTGTATGATAACTGAATTACAGGGGCGCTTAAGCATGGAAACAGAAAGCAGCCTCAACTGGACTGATGTTCTCACTGAGATACATCCCTGCTATAAAATAGATGTCTCGTACGTGCTGAGAAACAACCCTTCTGCAATCTGTGTATTGTTTCACGTTTTTCTTGGCTCATTATCTGTTGTAACTGTAGGTGGAAACCTGCTTGTAATAATCTCAATCATTTACTTCAAACAGCTCCACACTCCTACTAACTCTCTCATTCTCTCTCTTGCTTTGGCTGATCTGCTTGTTGGAGTAATAGTATTTCCTCTCACCATGGAATTCTCTATAACCTATTGTCTGTACCATAAAGCTTTATTTTGCAAAGTACGGAGCACCTTTGATGTGACGCTGTGCACATCTTCTATTCTAAATTTGTGTTGTATTTCTATTGACAGATATTATGCAGTGTGTCAGCCTCTGACCTATAGAACAAAAATCTCTGATCCTGTTGTTGTGGTTATGATCTTGGTGAGCTGGGGGATTTCTGTCTTTATTGGTATTGGTTTCGTCATTTTAGGAACTAACCAGGAAATTCGGTTGATTGATGCTATAATGGCAAACATTTTCGCACTTGTTTTCTCATTTTACCTCCCAGTGATTGTGATGCTGTGTATCTACCTGAAGATTTACGTTGTGGCACAGAAACAGGCACGCAACATACACAACACAACCACAAAGTCTGGGGCAACTGTCAGTAAGATGGAGAGAAAGGCCACCAAAACTCTTGCTATTGTGATGGGAGTTTTTCTGATGTCTTGGCTTCCTTTCTTTGTTTGTACCACTGTTCTTTCTTTCAGTCATGTCTTCATGTCACTTCCTTTTATTGAATTACTTAATTGGCTTGCACTGTCAAATTCAATGCTCAACCCACTTATTTATGCTTTCTTTTACAGATGGTTTAGAACAGCTTTCAGAATGATAATTTCTGGGAAAATAATTTCTGGGGATTTTACTAACTCAAAACTGCTCTGATTCATTGTTAAGTTGTGCTGAAATTGGTATTGTTTAGCCATGTCATGATTCAAACATACAACATTCTATACGATGTTCTTTTTCAAAAACAAATGTAAATGTTTCCAAGATTTTCTTTGCTAATATTAAAAAAATGTGGAGAACAGAATCCTGTCGTTTGCTTATGGGTATTTCATGACACAAGGTCAGGATTTTAAAGATTGTATTCATATTTGGTTGCCAATTTAGACAATATTTCATAAAGAGCAGTAACATCCTGCAGCTTTGACCATAATCCACTTTACAAGGAAGACAAAAAAGAAATCTGTATATGAATGCCATCATTTAGTCATACTGAGAATCCTGAATAACTACAGATATTATGTGCTTTTGGAGAATCTAAAAATATAAATATTTCTCAAGAATTACAATCCTTCAGTTTCTCAAACAATGCTTTAACATTTTAAGATAGGGTTGATTATTTGATACCAGTTGAAATTAAGCAGTTATCTTAAACAATCAAATACTCAACATCATTTCAGAAAAGGCTTGTGATGTCGAGTAAAGAGGGTCCAGCTTGAGTGTGAGAAATCAGGTTACCATAATTGTCATTTTGGCTAAGGAAGACATTTTCAGTGAGAACAATCTTATAATGTAGTGCCCTAAGAAATTGTGCATGCACGTATAATGATATATCCAAATCCGATCGTAGTCCTCTGGTATTAGAGCTCAGTGTCCCAAATCAGAACTCTGTTCATTCGGGGCTTAACACTCTCTTGCTATCTAATGAAGGATTTAGGCAGTACATTTTGAAACAGATTGACTCTTTTCTGAAAACAAACATAACTACTGATGTAAAAATGTAAACTTTCTGTTTACTTACAACCCTCAGGCAATCAAAACATTGGTAGAATACAACTTGCCCCCAACCATTGGGTGGGGTTATCTGACCAAAGGTTAAATACAGGCTTACAGTTGAGCCTGCCTAGCCACAGACCATTTGGTTAATGGATAAGAATAAAATTCATAATGAGGTATTTTGTATTTATCCTTTTCACTATATGTTTCGCCCAGCTTTAGGGCGACATAATGTATTGGAACTTACAGTGAAAGCAGTATTGCTATTTCTTTGCGTAACGTTGCCAGCCTTACCAACCTTAACCTGCCAAAGAAACAGTTTTAAGCTTTTGAATGAAATGTTATTCAGTTATAACTGTTTTTCAGGGAAGAAACTAACTATTTAGATTTACAATATGTGATTACTTTATCCTAAACATTTTTATTTGAGTATTTACAGCAATGTTTGTAGCTGTTTGGAGCGGCTGGCTTTAGGAGAGTAACCGTTCTGCTTAAAAAAAACATGTCAATAATGTTTTTATAATCAGACCTACACCTGCCTGAACGGTAGACACAGGTCCGCAGTGCAAATCTCACCATACGGTGTTAGATAACAATTCCAATTTAAATTAAGAGAGCCACACATTTGCTGTTTACTAGCAAGATAGCTAACATTTGCTAACTAGCTTGTTAGATGGGTAGCAAATAGCTTTATATACAGATAGAAAGAAAGAAAGAAAGAAAGAAAGACAGAGAGACAGTTTGTTCGTTAACTTGTTTTATAAATGTCAACACTGGAACTTTCTCGAACCTTTTGGCAGTGAGTAATTATAACAAATTCAACATTAGCTTGACTATGGAGTCTAACCCGCTGATATGTTTTGGTACTTTTTTGTAGCTCCTCATCAAGGGGGGCATGTATGCCACGAGACACTACAGAGTTATTACAATTATATACGATTTTTGGCCATTGTCATATATCATCCTGACAGCTTGTTAAAATGGTAGCTACGGTAAGCTAGCTAACTAGGTGTGGATAGCAAACTGTAAGTAGCTTGATTTACAGACAGCTTGTATCCGCAACCTCGTTCTTTCGGTCATGACCCATCCTTCATCACCATAGGAGAGGGTAGGAACGAAAATGGCCCGGTAGACAGAGAGCTTTGCATTCTGGCTCAGTTCCCTTTTCGTCACAACGGTGCGGCAAAGCGACTGCAGTACCGCTCCTGCTGCTCCGATTCTCCGGCCCATCTCACGCTCGCTCCATTGTTCCCTCACTCGAGAACAAGACCCTGAGATACTTGAACTCCTTCACTTGGGGTAAGGACTCATTCCCTACTTGGAGTGGACAGTCCATCGGTGTCCTGCTGAGAACCATGGCCTCAGATTTGGAGGTGCTGATCCTTGCTTCACATTCGGTTGCGAACCGATCCAGTGAGTGCTGAAGGTCACAGACCGATGAAGCCATTAGAACCACATCATCTGCAAAAAGCAGTGGTGCAATCCTTAGTCCACCGAACTGCAGACCACCTCCCCCACGACTACGGCTCAAAATCCTATCCATGAATATTACAAATAGGATTGGTGACAAAGCGCAGCCCTGGCGGAGGCCAACCCTCACCGGAAATGAGTCCGACTTACTGCAGAGGACCCGGACACAGCTCTCGCTTTGGGAGTACAGAGATTGGATGGCCCTGAGTAGAGACCCCCTCACCCCATTCTCCAAATCTACAAAACACATGTAGACCGGATAAGCGTACTCCCAGGCCCCCTCCAGGATCCTTGCGAGAGTAAAGAGCTGATCCGTCGTTCCATGACCAGGACGGAATCTGCATTGTTCCTCCTGAAATGCAATTGAATACCCCTGCATTATAGCAACAACAACAACAATAATAATAATAGCAATAATAATTGGGAGGGGTGGTGCGGCTGTGATTATGTTCTCTGAGGGGAGGCTCACCTTCCCACACTTTGGGAACCCCTGCCTTAGAGTAAACCTTCCCGGGGCGGCTGAGTAGTGTGATGCCACTATAATTGGCATACACCCTCTGATCCCCCTTTTTGAAAAGGGGAACCACCACCCCGGTCTGCCACTCCTTCGGTACTGTTTCCGACGTCCACACAACGTTGATGAGACGTGTCAACCATGACAGTCCCTCAACATCCAGAGCCTTCAGCATTTCTGGGCGGATCTCGTCCACCCCCGGGGCTTTGCCACTGTGGAGTTGTTTGACTACCTCATTGACCTCCCCCCGGGAGATTGGTGTTGATCCCCCGTCATACTCCAGCTCTGCCTCCACCATAGAGGACGGAGTTGTCGGGATCAGGAGTTCCTCAAATTGTTCCTTCCAACGCCCTAACACTCCATCAGTTGAAGTCAACAGCGTTCCATCCTTACTGTACACAGCTTGGATGGTTCCGTGCTTCCCCCTCCTGAGGTGTCGGACAGTTTTCCAGAACAACTTTGGTGCCACCCGAAAGTCCTTTTACATGGCTTCTCCGAACTTCTCCCACACCCGCTGCTTTGTCTCTGCCACGGCTAAGGCTGCTGCCCTTCGGGCCTGTCGGTACCTTGCAACTGCCTCGGGAGTCTCCCGGGATAACATATCCCTGAAGGCCTCCTTCTTCAGTCGGACGGCTTCCCTGACCACTGGTGTCTACCAGGAGGTTCGAGGGTTACCGCTCCTTGAGGCACCTGAGACCACAGCTCCCCGCCTCGGCTTCGGCAATAGAGGCTTTGAACACCGCCCACTCTGGTTCAATGTCCCCAGCCTCCACAGGGATGCCCGAAAAGCTCCGCCGGAGGTGTCAGTTGAAGGCCTCCTGAACTTGGGCCTCCTCCAGATGTTCCCAGTTCACCCGCACTACACAGACAGACAGACTGACGGATTGAAACAAAGATAGATAACGTTTGCTAGCTAAATAGCTAATGTTTGCTTTCTCAATATGGCTCAACTGGCTGATATGTTTTGGTATTTTCAGTAGCTCCTCATAGCAAGACACTACAGACTGATCAAAAAGATTCGGCTAATGTCATCATCCTGCAAGTCACAAACAAAGGATGTGTGTGGTACTTTGAAACCATCTGATCACCACAGTGTAGCTGTAAATGAGTTTGAATACAATTAATTGGTAATACTGCTGCTAGTGCTAAACATTTGAACCAGAAGTTTGGAAAAGAGACGAGGCTACATAAGGTGAATAATTAATTATTTTAGCACTCTAGACAAAATAACCAGAAGTCCTCCAACTCATTCGACCAAATAGGTAGATTGTTCAAGCGCTTATTACAACCAAATAGGTCGATTGTTCAAGCGCTTATTACGACCTATAATCACGTTTTAAAGTTATTGACCTCTAGTGCTCCTGTTGACTGCAAACGCTCCGGTGGGTCGTATTATTCACAAATAACCCTCTCTGGAAAATCCTAAATTGTAGGATAGTCAGGCCATTAAAATGCTTTTTGATTAGATTCCTAGTGAGAAGTGTATAATGTACTTTTAGAATCTACGTCCAGTGGATGTGTGGGATCTATAGTTTGATAGATATTACGAAGATCATTTGAGGTCTCTCCAGAAGAACGTGTATATACTACGTCTTTCCCCTATTCATTTCTATTGACGGCAGTGTCCATGTAAAGTTAGCATCAACCCCCCTCACGGGGTGAAAACAGTATTTCCGGTCTCTAAGTTTTCATTAGAAAACCGTATTCCCCTCACCGTCAAATGATTTTACAGTGATATATGCAGAACTCATCAACTAAAAAACATCAGTTTATCCTTGTTAATTACACAACATTGATTGGTTTAAATTGTGTTCAATGGTTTTGTGTTTTTCCCATAGGTTTTTCCCTTTCGATTCTGTCGATTCTTTTTTCAGAAGTTTTGATAAGCTAAAACATATAACTACCCATAATCCTCAGCTATCGTTCAAGCTCTGTGATTGGATGTTTTAGCCGCAATGCACGTTGGGATATGGTGTTTATCCATCCATCCATCTTCTCCCGCTTATCCGTGGTCGGGTCGCGGGGGTAGCAGTTCCAGCTGAGAGCCCCAAACTTTCTTTTCCCTGGCCACATCAACCAGCTCTGACTGGGGGATCCCAAGGTGCTCCCAGCAAAGAGATATAATCCCTCCACCTGGTCCTAGGTCTACCCCTTGGTCTCTTCCCAGCTGGACGTGCCTGGAACACCTCCCTAGGGAGGCGCCCAGGTGGCATCCTAACTAGGTGCCCGAACCACCTCAACTGGCTCCTTTCGACGCGAAGGAGGAGCGGTTCAACTCTGAGTCCCTCCCGGATGACTGAACTTCTCACCTTATCCCTAAGGGAGATACCAGCTACCCTACGGAGAAAACCCATCTCGCCGCTTGTATCCGCGATCTCGTTCTTTCGGTCATGAAAGAACGAGATGTATGCAATATGAAATTCTAAAACATAAAAAAAGAAGAAAAGAATACTTTAATCAGAGTGTGCTTGTGTAACAGGCCCCGCTATGCAGGGCGCGATGACAGATGATATTCCTGTAAAACAGGAGAAATTATGAGAATTCCTTTTATTGTTCGTTTGGCGGGTCTTGCCAGAATTTATTAACAATTGGCACAAAACAAAACACAATTGTCCTTGCCCTTTACTGCTCTCAATATAAACACATGTTCATGTCTTCAAAATATACTTGTATGCTTGAAGTATTCAAAATAAACACATTTGTGTATAACCAAGTGTCATTAACATCATGACTCCAAATAAGAATGTACTCCTTCAAAACAGATATTGGTGCTGTATTCAAACACTGTTAATTACCTTTTCAGGCAAAGTATTAGCATTGGTCTAATTAATATATGCTAGCATTAGCATCAAGCAACACACATTTATAATAATTAAATTATAACTGACCATAGGACCCATAGACCATACAAAACACACCTAAAACACTTGTTAGCTATAAACAATACACTTTCATCAGGGAGCGCGAGTCCACTACATCTAAATAGCGACCACCATTACACATACACACACAGCCACCACGAGGTGGTCTTTTACGCGAGTCTACTACATCTAAATAGCGACCGCCATTACACACACAGCCACCACGAGGTGGTCTTCTTTGCGGCATTAAACATAATAAACCACATCTAAACATCACTTCAAACTTAAGACATTGCGATTTATAACTTTTGTGACAATCTGTACACATTACTCACCTGTAAAACAGGAGAAATTATGAGCAGAGAATTCCTTTTACTGCTCGTTTGGCGGGTCTTGCCAGAATGGCAAGGTAACGACAGCTCCGTCATCACGTCAGACAATTTACGGCAGACGCGTACATAATAACAAACCCCTTTACGGCAGTGTTACTCTGCCATCTAATGCCCCCTGCTGTCCATTGTTAAACAGGTAATATCAAATTATATTAAATATAAACATAAAATTGTGATCACACACTTTGTGTGGGTCACACACTCCTCGACAAAGAAAAATGGCTCCCGACATTAACCATCAACCTCTTAACTTGTGCCCCTTCTCTTTGAACTTAAAACACTTATACACACACTCATAAGGGCAGTTCTTTAAATGTACAGGTGAATACAATATGTATGAGAGTGGGTGTAACAATCTTTCCTTCTCAATATGCATGTATGTATGGTAGCATTACAGTGTAAGGCAGTGTCTGGTGTGTAGTGTAAGGGAGTGTCTGGTGTGTAGTGTAAGGCAGTGTCTGGTGTAATGTGGCATAGGAACGGGCTGCATTCCCCAGAATGGCAGGGCTTGTACAGTATAGAGTCCCGCTGGGTCTGTAGGCCCACATGATCTGGAGGATGGCTGACCAAGGGAGTCATATGTCAGCGTTTGAGGAGGTCTCCTGTCCTGTGTGGATTTCCTCACTGGCTCATCCTGAGGTGTCACAGGTCGGTCATAGCCATAGGGTACTTGTACATACTCATGCTCTTCCGGTGCTTCAGAATCCATAGGCAGGTCTTCCTCATCAGTCTGTTCTTCTGGTTGTTCTTGTCTGGTTTCTCTCTCAGGTGTAACAACTCCATGTTGTTCTGGTGTATGATATCTCAATTGCACTCTATATCTATGTGGTTCAGGTACCCTTTTCGGACCGTCTGTGTTTCGCTGAGATCCAGGTTCAACATTCTGTGAGGGAAGTCCAGCTTGTGGGGGTACTCTTAGCCAGTATTGTACTCTAGGTGCCTCATCATCAGAGTTTTCTGAGTGACTGCTTTGTGATGTCTCTATCTGTCATTGTTTCTCAACATGATGACACTTGCTCTTCCCTCTAGGTGGTAGCGGATTTCCTGTTGGTTCAGGAAAGTTTACAGGTCGGTCATTGACAACGTGTAGGAGATTTCGATGGAGGGTACGGATCTTATCACCACCTGTCTCAGGGCACACTTTGTACACAGGAATTTCACCAACTTGTTCTTTGACGACATACACAGTTTGCTCCCAGTAGGACCTCAATTTTCCAGGTCCACCTCTCTCACTCATGTTGCGGACTAGGACTCTACCACCAGGTTGGAGCACAACTCCCTTGATGTGACAGTTGTAGTACTTCTTGTTTCTTGCACTGGAGTGTTGACTGATTTCAGATGCAATGCGGTAAGCCTCTTTCATTCTCAGAGCCCATTTCTTAGCATAGCCCTGTGTTGTTTCAGTCTGACCTTTCGCTGACAGACCAAACATTAAATCTACTGGGAGACACGGGTGCCGTCCAAACATGAGGTAGTGGGGTGAGAAGCCTGTTGCCTCATGCCTGGTG
The DNA here is from genome assembly GCA_902827135.1 of Harpagifer antarcticus. Classification (NCBI taxonomy): domain Eukaryota; kingdom Metazoa; phylum Chordata; class Actinopteri; order Perciformes; family Harpagiferidae; genus Harpagifer; species Harpagifer antarcticus. The sequence goes on along the minus strand of CADEHL010001195.1, from coordinate 93,636 downwards.
CAGTTGTACACACTTAAAAATGTTGGGTTGTTTTGTCAACCCAACCACTAGGTTGAGCCTGTTGGTTAATTTAATTGGGTTATTTTTATGGAAATGGGTATTCTGTTCTGAGAACCCAATTCGCTAGGTTATTTCTGTTGGGAATGGAGTTATTAGCTGTTGGGTTGCAATTTCTATGAAGTTGTGTTGGTTTGTTTTGGAATACCCAATACATTGGGTTGACGTTCGGGCATGCGCATTTCACAACCCGCGAAACCAAGCACCTCCAACTACTCTCCCGCTCCAACACGACAGTGATGGTCGGACGGTCCCACTGAAGTGAAGAGAGGATACTCGATTCAGTACAAAGCAAGGTTTGTTACATACATTACATATACATTGTTTTACCATGTAGTGGACTTGATATTATTATATAAAGCGTCATATTGTTGTTAAGATGTAAGTTCGTGGAGCACTGTTGTGTACATTGCATCAAAGTAGCAAGCTAACACGTTAGCTGGCTAGCTATGTAGCAAACACACTATGTTGTTGTTACTCGAAATGACTCGAGAAATGTGTCATGTATTGTAGTTAGGAGGACAACGTTAGTTATCTCGTCAATTTGGCTTTTAATGCAATATCACATAAGTGAGTGTTATGGAGGGGAAAGTGTGGTGGTGAATCAGCTAGCCTCTGCATGCTAGCAGGCCTCACCTAGCTAGCTCACCAGGCTTTCCACAGCACCCGTTTAACCGCCGACTAAAACTTTGGTAACGTTAACGTTAGGCCTAACCGTTAAAACAGTGAAAAGACGTTTGGACTACTGAATCTTATTTCATATTATTGTATGTTTTTTTTCCTAATGGACTCTGTTTGTGTTGATGTTTCAGGTTGATACGAACAATCGATGGACGATTTTGTGACCTCAAAGTTGATTGAGTGGCAGCTTCCAGGGCTGACAGAAAGGTTCAGAGGTAAGCTAATTTCTAAGTCATCTCCATGCATTCATTTTATGGGTACTGTGTTATGGTTCAGCCCCTGTCATCATTATGTGCCTGCTATATGCTCTGTGCATAGGAAATGAATGGGACTAGTTAGCCACTGTAGCTTGCTGTCAATGCCTCAGTTTTTAACACTGGGTGATCCATCTTGTGATTCAAATATCTTTACTGTAGTTCAACTGTAGTAGTTTACTGTCTACTACAGGGGTGGACAACTTTGATGATGGAGCGGGCCACTATATTTCCACACTCTCTAGAGAGCCACATTGCATATATATACACTGTAGCAAAAATAGCAGATCTACAAGCTCAAAAAGCGTCGCAAAAGTGGTTTTGAGCTTGTAGATCTGCTATTTTTGAATTCTACATTTTTTTGCTAATTTTTTTATTTGAATCCTGAAAAGTACGATTTTTAATTAATTTCAAATGCATTTAATAATAATTTCAAATGCATTTAATAATACTTATGCTAAATTTATGAACTTAAATACAAATACATTGGACCATACCATTTTAATACAAGTCATTAAGCTACTAGTATAGACTGAAGTAATTAAAGCAGCTGAAATCTGCTGATGACAATTTCTCTGCACCGGTAGAAATACTTATCTTTTTTCTTTTCTTTCTCATCATAGGTCGGAACCAGTGGCGGTTCTACAGGGTGGCACGGGGTGGCATCTGCCACCTCAGAAAAATGCCTTGCCACCCCAGTTGGCAGCTTTGTTTTGAAAAAAAAGTTGTGGCTCATCGGACATTTATGAGAGAAAATCTCTAATGTCCGAGTGCAAGTGAATGCAGCACAAGACGTGAGCCTTGTAACCCCTCCCCCGGCCCTGGAACGAGCGTTGAAATATGATTGGAGGCGATTTCATTTGAACGGGGGGGAAGTAGACAGAAGGAATGAGGTATTTGCGGTCAGTTGCGGCGCCAGGGTATGGCTGGGGTAGGCTACAGCCATACCTAGAAATGGCTTAGCCCCACCTTGAAAAATGATGTAAATGATGTAAGGTAAGCCAAATAAAGTCAGCATGTCAACTCTTTCACCTGTGGGGAAATTGCAGGATTGGCTCCAGGTCGCCCTTTTTATTTACTACAAGACAAATGTGCCTTTTTCTTTCATACAGTTCAATTTGGATTGAGACAGGGAAATAATCTAAACCTCACGTGTGGTGTTTCACTGTCAAGGGGAGCGTGTATGTAATTACATTGCAAATACTGACTTGAGCCCCACCACTGTATGGGTTAGCCCTACCATAGATTACCCAATAAAAATACTCTGGAGCCGCCACTGTTTGCGGTCTACAATGACAGAGAAGAGCCTGTCAAGTTTGGCTGTACTCAGCATTGAATCAAAACGCACCATAGCTTTAAATCTTAATAAGTGAGGCGTTTTGATGAACAAGATGGTAATCACCACATTCAGCTGTTATAGGCATGCCAACTTGATGCCAACAACTCTACACACGGATGAGTCGATGAGAATAATAAACTGTTAAGAGGCAGTTAGTTACCTTACATGTGTATAATATTTTTCTTCTTTGTGGGTGTCTGCCCCCAAAAAAACAGTTTCATGTCCTGAGAAAGTCAAATAAGACGGTGTGTAAAACTTCACTGCCCAGCCAAAAGAAAGTAACCACTTTGATTTAACTAGGCCAGTAGGTAAGGGCTTTCCACTGGATAATAACTGCAGCGATGTATATGTTTTAGCTGAATACACGTTTTTTAACCCTAACTGATGCAGTTAGTCACTTCTTTAATGTTTGTTCTTTCTGATGTAAAGTCCAGGTTGTAACTGTTTACAATTAAGTTGTGGGGCGCTGAACTGTTCTTTTGATTATTTTGATATATGATAGTAATTACTTGTCTTTCAAATCTTGAGGAACATTCATCATTATCTCCTCCAACAAATAGTTTATTTAATAATAACAATGAATATGTGAATCATAACAGTGATTGACAGCTGATAGGAATAATATTATCATATTCATACAGACAAACATCGATGAGACAGTTAATTAATGTACTTATTGCAGCAGTCTTCATTGATTTGGTACACCTGCTGGTCGAAGAGTGAGACAAACTCATTCAGTTATTGTTCAGTTAAAATTCATTAAATGATGTCTGCGACCTTATATTTATATGTAAGGCTTTACTGATGTGCCACAATAATGTCACCAAATGTTATTGAGTTAAAATATCAATATTGTGGCTTACCAAGTTAACATTGATTGATATGACTGCGATTAAATCAGCATATACTTCTGCCAGGGGATGCCACCCCTGAAATTCTCCTGCCACCCTCTTGCCACCCCATTAATATTTTTCTAGATCCGCCCCTGGTCGGAACTAACATGGTGGAGTATTTGGAGCAAGCCAAATCGTCCAGGTCGTGCCCGTTCGTGCTACTGCTTGAGGATAGGATGCTGTGCTCTCAAGCCTTTGTTGTGATCTCAGACAAGGCTATTGAGACTGAGACGGCTCTCGCAGCTGTGGATACCTGTTTTAAGAGTTTCATTTATTCTACTCTGTATAATTGTTCTGTAGTTACTGTAGCTAAAACTGCACTTTTGAGAGATTTTAAATCTCAGATCCGCTCAAAGGGAACCTGTTACACAGGTCTCAGTGGGGTACTCAACCCCGCATTACAATATAGGCAGGGACACTCTGCTGATTGCGTGAAGTACAACAGCGTGACTTACCCATTTTTCAGCTAAAAAGCACTTAAATACCGCATTTAAATTCTGAAGAACTCAGTGTGCATCGAGACCGAGTGACGACACTACGTATTGACGCGGCAACCACTGTAAGTTATATTCTTGTTTAATTAGACTTCTCTGTTTCATTTATTCTACTCTGTATAATTGTTCTGTAGTTACTGTAGCTAAAACGGTGCTTTTGAGAGATTTTAAATCTCAGATCTGCTTAAACGGAACCTGTTACACAGGTCTCAGTGGGGTACTCAACCCTGCATTACAATATAGGCAGGGACACTCTGCTGATTGCGTGAAGTACAACAGCGTGACTTACCCATTTTTCAGCTAAAAAGTGTTACGCAGAGTGAAGCAGGTAGGACCCAAACGCAGATTACACTTGACGATACCTTTATTTCAAGGACTTTAAATAAACTTGGACAAACAAAACACTCTTCGGTGAACTGGGTCACATACAAAAGAAGCACCAACACTGAACACAGGACGAGACAAGACTAAATACAGGGAGGGATAATTACAAGACAAGAAACAGCCGGGCAGGGGAGGAGAAACACAAGGGCCACAGGTGAACACAATCAACTAACGAGACACACCAGGGAAACTAACGACGGAAGAAAACATGACATAGAGAACAGTGAAAACACCCAAACCCAGACATAGACCTGTGACCTGACATGACAACCGTGACAAAAAGCACTTAAATACCGCATTTAAATTCTGAAGAACTCAGTGTGCATCGAGACAGGGTGACGACACTACCTATTGACGCAGCAACCACTGTAAGTTATATTCTTGTTTAATTAGACTTTTCTGTTTCATTTATTCTACTCTGTATAATTGTTCTGTAGTTACTGTAGCTAAAACGGCGCTTTTGAGAGATTTTAAGTCTCAGATCTGCTCAAAGGGAACTGTTACACAGTTCTCAGTGGGGTACTCAACCCTGCATTACAATATAGGCAGGGACACTCTGCTGTAGCCCATCAGCTGTAGAGAGTTAACTAATTAGAGCTGTGAGAACTCAGCAATCAGGCGTCCATTTTAGGTAGCTCTTTCCTGGAGCGTCAGCTTCAGCGTCAGACAGCCGAAGACATTGGAGTCCTGCGGGAGTAAGACTGACAAAGACATTGGAGTCCTCCTCTGACTGAGCTAATTACCGCTGGTGTTTTATTTTATTTGGTTGTTTAGCCCCTCATGCTATAATCATGTGTATTTTCTCCATTCCTGTTCACGTGTCTTCTCGCAATCATCGCTGGCCCCGTGTATCTCCTAATCGCTATAACCGCCCTGCTCTCGTCTATCCCACATGCTCCACTGACATCCAACATCTAGTTTCAGGTGGCCTGTGGAACTACCAGTCAGCTGTTCCAAAGGCTGACTTCATCTCTGGCTACGCTTCCCTGCAGTCTCTGGATTTCCTTGCTCTCACTGAGACCTGGATTACTCCATTCAACACATCCACCCCAGCAGCTCTCTCCACAGCATATTCCTTCTCCCATACACCCAGACCCACTGGCAGAGGAGGTGGCACTGGTCTCCTGCTCTCTCCCAAATGGAGCTTTTCCCTCTTCAAGCTACCTAACTTCACTCCTTCCACCTTTGAATTCCATGCCGTCACAGTAACCCATCCTATACAATTAACCATTGTTGTTCTCTACCGTCCACCAGGCGCCTTGGAAGACTTCTTGGAGGAATTAGATAATCTCCTCTCACACATCCCTGAAACTGGCCCTCCCGCTGTACTTCTCTGAGACTTCAACCTCCAGACAGGGAAGATAGACGAACTAACATCTCTGTTAACCGCCTTTGCTTTCTCACTGACTCCATCCCCACCAACTCATAAAGCTGGCAATGTCCTTGATCTCATATTCATATTCGCTCTTCTTTTTCTGACTCACCTTTACTCACCGCTGGGTCACCAGACCCTCCTTCCACCCACACACTAACCTCCTTTCCCCCTCTCTCTCCAAGTGAGGTTCTTACCCTCATTACCTCTGCCCGCCCTACCACCTGTCCTCTGGACCCTATCCCTTCAAACCTCCTTCAGACTATCGCTCCTGATATTCTACCGTTTCTCACCCATTTCATCAACACTTCTCTAACTTCTGGTCACTTTCCAAATAGTCTTAAGGAGGCAAGAGTAAACCCTCTCCTAAAGAAACCCACTCTCAACCCGTCTGATTTTATAAACTACAGGCCTGTCTCTCTCCTCCCATTCCTATCTAAAACACTTTAACGCGCTGTCTTTAAACAACTCTCCTGTTATCTCCATCAGAACAACCTTCTGGATCCGCACCAGTCTGGTTTCAAGGCAGGTCACTCCACAGAGACTGCTCTCATTGCTGTCACTGAGGAACTGCACACTGCCAAAGCAGCATCCCTCTCCACTGTCATCATCCTGTTGGACCTGTCTGCTGCATTCGACACGGTGAACCATCAGATCCTCCTTCGCACTCTCCAAGAACTTGGAGTTTCAGGCTCTGCACTTTCTCTCCTCACCTCATACCTCAAAGACCGTACCTACAGGGTAACTTGGAGAGGGTCCGACTCCGACCCTTGTCAATTAACTACAGGGGTCCCTCAGGGCTCTGTTCTTGGTCCCCTCCTCTTCTCCCTGTACACAAACTCGCTCGGATCAGTCCTTAGCCCGCATGGTTTTTCATACCACTGCTACGCTGACGACACCCAATTAATTCTGTCCTTTCCCCGCTCAGAGACCCAGGTCGTCGCACGCATCTCTGCTTGTCTAGCTGACATCTCTCAGTGGATGTCTGCTCATCACCTCAAGCTCAACCTTGACAAGACTGAACTGCTTTTCCTTCCGGGAAAAGATTGTCCCACTCTTGACCTGACAATCAACATCGGCACCTCTGTTGTTTCCCCGACTCAGACTGCAAGAAATCTGGGTGTGATCCTAGATAACAACCTGTCCTTCACTGCAAACATCGCTGCTACAACCCGTTGCTGCAGATATACGCTTTACAATATCAGGAAGATACGTCCCCAGCTGACCCAGAAAGCCACGCAGGTTCTGGTCCAGGCTCTCGTCACCTCACGCCTAGACTACTGCAACTCCCTCCTGGCAGGTCTACCCGCATGTGCTATCCGACCTCTGCAGCTCATCCAGAATGCAGCGGCTCGTCTGGTCTTCAACCTTCCTAAATTTTACCACACCACTCCGCTCCTCCGCTCCCTTCACTGGCTTCCGGTAACTGCTAGAATCCACTTCAAGACAATGGTACTTGCGTACCATGCTGCGAATGGATCTGGCCCTTCCTACATCCAGGACATGGTTAAACTGTACACCCCAGCGCGTGCACTACGCTCTGCATCAGCCAAACGACTCACTGCACCCTCGGTGCGAGGGGGACCCAAGTTCCCATCAGCAAAAACATGTGGGTTTGCTATCCTGGCTCCAAAATGGTGGATTGAGCTCCCCATTGACATCAGGACAGCAGAAAGCTTACACACCTTCCGGCGCAGACTGAAAACTCATCTCTTTCGACTTCACTTCGAGCGATAGAATTACTAACAATGAACTGCTAACAGAGCACTTATATACTAATAAAGGACTGGCTTATCTATAGCCAGGTGAGTAGCACTTGAAATGTTTGGCTCTATGAAACCTGATGTACTTATATGATTCTGTTTTCTTCAAGGTTGTGTCTTCCTGGTCGATTGTACTTATTGTAAGTCACTTTGGATAAAAGCATCAGCCAAATGTAATGTAATGTAATGTAATTATGTCTTTGACATACAATATACAAGTCAGTGTTTGCCTACTTGGCAATTTTTCCAGGATGTGGTTTATGAACTTGAGGGAACTGTTTCCCCAGCAGTGAAGTTTCTGAAAACTCAAATACATCCTTGCAACTAGACTGGCCTGCATCCCCCCCACCCATCTCTTCCTTTCTCTCTCCTCTCCCTCTTGTTCCACATCTCTCCTAGTATCAATAACCCTTGTGTGAGGAACTGTCCCTACATGGAAATAAGAAACGTGGTTCCACTTGATTCATTGTTGTTATCATCTTTTACCTGGAGGTGAATAGTTTCCTGATGTCTTCCCGATGAACTGAGACATAATGGGGGGAGATAATTTTATGGGAATTTTTGTGTCATTACATCTTATGTCAGTGAAATGGAAAGCTAATGTTTTAGAGCTGTTACAGGAGAAATGTTGTGGAATTTTATGGGAATTTTATATTTTGATGTGTTATTCTGTGATTTGAATTTTAATAAATCATTATTGTTACATTGGTGTGAGAATATATTTGATCAAGAAAACAACCAAAGGATCAGAGGTGAGTAAATGCCAACAAGATGTATCACACAATTGTGATAATTTTGTTAAATTGATGACTATCATTTGTGCCAATGAAATGTCAATTATAAAAGGGAACAACCAATTATAATTAGTAATAATTCATAATTATACATTAACAACTAAACCCAGCAGTGTAGTCAATGTGAACCCTTCATTGGGTTATATAACCAACCCAATTTGTTGGGTTATATAACCAACCCAATTTGTTGGGTTAAATTAACCCAGCGTGTGTTCTGTCCAATATTTAACCAGCGCTGGGTTGGGAAACTACCCAGATTGGGTCGTTTTTAACCCTGCATTTATAAGAGTGTATGCATGTACAACCAGGGGTAAGTGGTATTTCCAGTTGCTCTTTTCTTTTTCTCCCAGAGTCCTCAACATTTGGAGCAGTGTTATATTGAACCTCTCAGCTGGGTTTCCTTGGGGGTGGTATGGGGTTTTCCTCGAATGAGCAACTCCAGCCAGATGCCTCAGGGTCTTGAACAGGTCATTTTCGAACTCTCTGCCTTGGTCGTAGTGTAACCTGGCCGGATAGCCGAATCTTGGAATTAAGTCATTATATATTTTTTCAGCAGCTGTTCTGCCAGATGTATCTTTTGTTGCGTAGACTTGAGCAAATCTGGTAAAATGGTCAATAACTACTAAAATGTACTCGTCGCCCCCTTTGCTAGTTTCCAGGTGCATATAGTCTATAGACACAAGCTCAAGTGGTGCCGATTAAGTAATGCTGCCCATTGGTGCTCTGATGTGTGTCACAGGTTTCTTTTGTTTGATACAGGGGCACTTCATGGTTACATAGGTTTCAATGTCCTTTTTCATGAAAGGCCAGTAGAAACGGTCTTGAGGCAGGTGGATGACCCTCTCAGCCCCAACATGTCCCATGTCGTCATGGAGATGCTTTAGTACCAGGGGGTGGTATCGTGATGGCAAGACGAGCTGCTGCCGCTGACTGGCTGTCCGGTACAACAGTTGATTTTCCATGTGCAATTTTCCCCACTCGTGCATGAGATTTCTGAGTGTACCACTGGCTCTCTTCCTGTCCTCATTGGTCAATACTGCCTTGGCCTCTTTACGTTTGATAAGCTCACCGATTGCATGGTCCTCCCTTTGGGCATTGACTAGCTCACTGTGGTCAATGGTAAAGGGTAACACATTCACAGGTGACTCTGAGCATGAAGCCAGGTCCAATGCAGCAACATAAGCAACATCCTGCCTCTTTGCAGACTCACAACCATCCCATGTGGTTTGGATGGTTTCTCTTGTGAGTTCCTCAGTACACTCTCTGACGTAGGTGTCAATGTCAAGAGGGAGACGAGAGAGCGTGTCTGCGTCTATGTTCACTCTTCCTGGCCTGTATTTGACATCAAACCTAAAGTCTGCTAGCTCACCTACCCATCGGTGGCCCACAGCATTCAGCTTGGCAGTACTCATCATGTACACTGTTAAAACAATTACAGGGGATTTTACAGTAAATTACTGGCAGCAAAGTTGCCAACAAGTTACTGTATTTTTACTTTACAGTAGCGATCCTGTATTTAGTTTACAGTAATAAAATCAATACTGTATTTTTACTTTACAGTAGCGATCCTGTATTTAGTTTACAGTAATAAAATCAGTGCTGTATTTTTATTTTACTGTATATTACTGTAATTTTGTAGGTTGCTGTAATCTCAAAAACAATATTTTACTGTGATTATACAATACTTGTATTGTGAAAAAAAAAATACATTACTGTAGTTTATACAGTATAACTTTACAGTAGTGTATGCATTAAAACAGTATCTTACTGCAGTTTTATCTTTACCCACTTTTACATTACATTACATTTAGCTGACGTTTTTATCCAAAGCGACTTACAATAAGTGCATTCGACCAAGAAGATACAAACTTGAAAACTTTTAGATCCTTGTCTCGTGCTACTGTACCTGAAACGATAAACAAAAACCGGGATACAATTTAAATAAAATATGTTTATTGATTTGATTTTAATGTTAAATTCAATATAAAAAAACAGATTACAATACAACAGTTCATAAAAGATATATATACAACAGTTCATAACAGATTCAATTGGACAGTTCATAACAGATTACAATACAACAGACCAATTCAAATACAAAATCACAACAGTACATTTTCTGTAATTATATGAAAGTAAAAGAAACTGATCCTGGAGGCGATATTTTAGTTAGAACATTAAACGTGTGTCTCTCTCTCTCTCTCTCTCAGATTCTGGAATCGGTAGATACATTTGAATTATATTTAGTTAACCCATCCAGTGATTTCAGCATTCAGTACTTTTATGCAGATGACCAGGTGAGAAATTAATAAGAAAAGCCAAACGACCACTTAAAGAGCAACTTGCAGGTTAGAGACCCCAGTGAATACATGTGTAGGAAAATTATGTATACACTAGATTTTCTAAAAAATATACAGAAATATACACTACAGTGACATCTGGCGTCGTTTTTGTAATTTTTTTTACTTTTGCATACTTAAGCCCTGCCCCCCGAGCTCACACTCTCGGCTCACGAATGGAGAGAGAGAATAAATCTAGATTCGGCTTTTAGTGCAAACTTTAAGGATTTAATGATTCTAGTAGTTCATACTGGGTAGTTTATTTAGTTTAAAAAAAATTATCCACCGATTTACAGACGTCTCTTTCCCAATGTTAGTCAATGGGAAAAAGTATTTCTGGGCCGGTCGACGTCACAGACTGATAAGGAAATTGTAGTACCGCCGTTTGGACACAACGAATATTTTCCTCAGAGTCCGGCGCACTTCCTAGGGGCTAGGTCTTGATGTGGAAAATGCTCGTTACCAAAAGTGCAATAAGAGTTTGGCGTGTAAGGGCGGTAACACGAGCTATTTGTCTAAACATTTAGCAAAAGTGCTCCACATTCAGACGGAGGAATGCACCGGGTTCGACTGTCTTTCTAGCAGCTCTGTAGCCCCATCCACGAGTAACGATTCCACGTCAGGTGTTATGTATGCTAGCAGCACCACATGGAGTTAACTCAATGATACAAACATGGGTTAATGATAAGAGGGAACTGAGTTATTTATTTTGTTAAAGTTTCAGCTATTCTGTTTACAGTTCTATCATCACATTATTGAATACGATTTGTTAAAACATTGTTGTTTCTTATTTTCAGTTTGCTTCAAGCAGTGGCTGTACGAGAAAGACGTGCAGGACCAAGAAATGCTGGCCAGATTGGCAAAGACCGGAAGATACATAACAGAGAAGATAATGGATATTAACAAGAAAAAGAAAAAAAATGTTTATAATTTCTTTGTTGCTGTTTACATTTTGAATTATATTTGTTATTTTTAAATCAAATGCATCTATTTTAGATGATATATGTATTTAGATGTAGGTTTTTTTGTAATATTATTGTATTAAGTATAATTTATTAAAAAAGATACTGTTATGAACACTATACAATGTCTTTATTTTGATTTTTTTTTTAACCTTTATTTAACCAGATAAAAGCATTGAGATAGAATCTCATTTGCAATGCTGACCTGGCCAAGAAGGCAGCAACGTTACACATAACACAAACATATAAAATACAGAGAACATAACTAAGATAACAAAAGACAAAAAAGCAGTCACTACATTGTGCACATTAACAGTAAGAAAGGTGCACTACTTATTACTGCAAAAGCAGCTAGTGGTAAGGACTTCAGACAACTTCAATTTAAAACATGCTATTGAGACAAGTGCCGTCAGTTTGAGGCGTGATTGAAGGTCATTCCAAGACCAAGGACCATAATAAAAAAGACTCCTTTTCCCAGCCTCAGTCCGCACAGCAGGAACCTGGAACCATATCCAGGCACTGGATCTGAGGTTGTAAGAGTCACAAACTGGTGCAAATCTGGCACATATGTACAGTGGAAGCTTACCTAAAATGGCTTTATACATTAATAAAAACCAATGCTGCATCCTACGCACAGTAAGTGAGGACCATCCAGTTAGGCTATACAGTTTGCAATGATGAGTCCTATAGGGTGCATTTGATATATAACGCAGTGCAGCATGGTAGAGTGGGTCAAGTTTGGCCAACACAGTGGGACAGGCACATCTATAAATGGTTTCACCGTAGTCCAGCTGGGACAGGAATAAGCCAGAGACCAACCTTTTACGGGATGAAGTTGAAAAACAACTTTTATGTCTGTAAAATAAACCAAGAGTGAATTTCAATTTCTTAGTTAGAACTTCAATATGGTGTTTGAAGTTGAGATTACTGTCCAACCAAAAGCCAAGATATTTGTAGCAGGGTTTCCGTTAGCCGGTAATTACCGGTTTTTAGCTGGTCAAATTGAATAAAAACCGGTAAATTCAAAAGCTGCCGGTCAAAATGTCCGATGCTCCGATCGATTGGCCCCCGATCATTATCGGCCGATATTCACTCTTAATAGCTTGATCTGTGCTCTCTATAGGCCGATCAGGAGAGCTGGGTCTGATCCATATGGACATAAACGCGCGCTGCATGAGAAACGGACGGGCTGTCAGGAGAGAGAGAGGGAGAGAGGAAAAGAGAGGCTCCGTTTCTCCCATGTTATTATTCAAAGTTAATGTAAACTTTTGAATAATGTACTTCATCTACTACAAGTAGTTTCTTTGAATGTAATAATGATGTTGTGTGTTGTTTGTGGAATCATTTATTAAAAAATGAATCTGAATGTTTTGATCTGTTACGATTATAAACTGAAGCAATATAAAAACGAGCCCCATTAACTGAGTTTTAAACATCAGCATATCCGGTCCTAGTCCGGTAATTACCTGCTAACGGAAACTCTGCTACACAATTCTTATTATTATTATTGAAACATGACCGGTAAGTTTCAAATGTGTCAGGTAAAATAAATTCTGTTCGGACATTTGACCGGCGAGAAAAAATCCTAGCGGAAACCCTGATTTGTAGGTATCGACAAACTCAACAGAGACGCCATCAAGAGTGTCAATGGAGAGGCAAGAGGACGCTGACTTGGGAGCAAAAAGCATTGCTTTGGTTTTCTTACTGTTCAAAAGCAGTTTGGAATCAAGAAGTGCATGCTGCAGCGTGATAAAATCCGATTTTAAATTGGAAACGGCCATATCCAGAGAAGGAGCATATGAGTATACAATAGTGTCATCAGCATACATATGATAGGTAGAAAATTGCATCTGATTACAAATATTGTTTACATATAATAAAAAGAGCAAAGGCCCCAAAATAGAGCCCTGTAGAACTCCCTTCTTCAAGGTGACAGGGTCAGAGACAGTACTACCCAACCTGACGCATTAAGTACGGTCGGTTAGAAAACTCTGAAACCAGCAAATGGCATTATGACCGAAACGAGACATCAACATAACATTAGACATCATGTGGTGATCTACAGTGTCAAATGCTTTGGCTAGGTCAATAAACAATGCAACACATACAGATTTGTTATCCAAAGCAGCCTTAATATCGTCTAAGACTTTCAGACTGGCAGTCACAGTACTGTGCTTTGATCTGAATCCAGATTGCATAGGGTTAAGGATGTTGTGTGAATTTAAAAAAAGTTTTAGCTGAATAGAAACTAGGGACTCAAGAATCTTTGATAACGCAGAAAGATTTGAGATAGGACGATAGTTATTTAACTCCGTGGGATCACCAGCTTTGAAGAGGGGCGATACCAGAGCTTGCTTCCACACAGCTGGCAGTGTGTGGGTGGACAGGGAGAGATTAAAAATATCCGTTACTGGTTGTGCAATAATCTGAGCTGCAATTTTTAAAAAGAACGGGTCGAGGCCGTCAGGCCCGGCAAACTTTTTAGGATCAATTGATTGCAAACCCTGTAAGACTTCAGAGACCGAGAAATAAGCTAAATCAAAAACAGGGGAGTTCATCTCTTGACTAGGGCTGTGAGTACGACCATTTAGAGAGTCATGACTTTGCTCATCAAAAATGAGCCTTTTTGAAGTGAGCATTGAAAGCATTAGCCATACCATCTGCCATTAGCCATACCATCTGAATCTGAAATAAAAGAATCACTGACCTTCAGTTTTTTTGGGAAACTAGAAACCTTCTTGTTCTGAAGTGATTTAATTGTTTTCCAGAACTTAGAATGGTCATTAAAACAATCAGTGGTTAAGCTCAGATAGTAATCAGCTTTAGCTTTTTTAATAAGGGCTGAACATTTATTTCTGAGGACACGAAAAAGAAGCCAGTCATCACTAGTTACCAGAATACATTGTATATTTAATACTAACATAAGCTGGTGATAGATAAATGCTGGTCTGCTGGTATGCCAGCAGACAAATATTTATAAAGAAAGAAACAGAAGAGAGGAAATGATGATAGCTAGACTCAGAATAAATGTCATGGGGAAAAGTAACAGTGACAAGTGTAGGAACTGTGGAGTTAAAGAAAATGTGGAACATCTATAAAGCTGAAAGAGAACAACTAAAGGATAACGTTTTAGAGGCAGAGAGGGAATGGAGTGTGGTTGGTATTTTGGGAACAAAAGGAGAGGGAGAAAGAGCTACCAGAAAGGCACTGTTTACCTTTAGTGAAACTGGGGTAGGTAAAATTATCTAACATTAAGTCAGGAAAGATCATAGATTTTTCTTTTATTTATTATGTTTTTTATTTATTTATTTATTTTTGGATTCGATCATAGATACGTCCATGAGTTAAGAGATGGAATGATATGATGATTCACACTCATGTACAGTAGGTGGCGGTATGCACCTTAAAGTTGTTTGCAATCCGCCAAAAAACCGAGAGAAGAAGAAGTCAACTGGTTTGCCAACTAGTGATGGGAATTCCGGCTCTTCTTGGTGAGCCGGATCATTTGGTTCGGCTCAACAAGAAGAGCCGGCTCTTTAGGCTCCCAAACGGCTCTTCAGTTTACCACATATTATACCTTTTAATTAAATCAAATGTAGCCCTGTTTTGACTAATTATATGTGTACATATCACTTAAATTATTCAATACAACCTTTGTACTGAAGTATTCAAAAGTAAAAATGACATGTTTAATATAAATGATTTGCTGTGGCCAATTTTTTTCATTGCATTTACAGACCCGTGTAACTCTCTGATACCACCCAATGAATGCATTGACTTGCTTGTAGAACCACGCAACACAAAACAGATAGCAACACCTATAAAAACTATTTTTTTAAAAAGGGGCTACTGTATCGACCTATATAAAGTATATAAATATATATTTTTTTTCAAAATACCAAAAAGATCTAAAGATCCTGCATTTTAGCCATGCCTCATTTCGCTCTATTTGCTCTTTCCAGCGCTGTTTTTGCAGGGGGCTGATTCTGTGAGCTGCAGCTGACCACGCCCCCCTGCAGGAGAGGGGAGCGTGCTTTGAGATCAGCTCCTGGGCTGTCAGAAGAGGGGGAGAAAAAGAGATCTCCGTCCTCCGTGTTTTATTCTTATAGAAGTAAGAAGAGAAGTAATGGGGCAGAAACCCTCCTTTTTACGCAGCGGTCCAGACATAGACATCAAACGGCGACACATATTCAGTTGCCAGTTACTTTGGCATTAGGGCAGGGATATCTAGATACTTTCCAATGTTTGACATAATGAATAGAGAACATGGATGTATAATAAGAACTGGATACAGTGTGGGAGGCGGGGCCTCATTCATTCCTATGAGAGATGCTCAATGGCGCATGATGATAAAATGGCCCAACTTTTGAGAGAGCGAAACGTCACAGATTACCCGGCATTCCTGAGAAGTACCCGTATGTGCACTCATAGAGCATGCACAACTTTAACCACGCCGCCCAAAAGGCTCGTTCACATTAAGCACGTGACTTTGCGTACACGTAACAGCACCGCACGTTCATGACAGCATGGTACTGGATTTATATTAACGAGGCGGCAGTTAGCAGCTAGCGGCTAGCTAGTAAATGATGCTAAGTTACACATCAATCGTTATGTACTTTTATATTACGCTGACATCAGGATCTAGTGATATCCAAGCAACAGAGCTTAATTTAGCATGATACTTGTGTGGGTTGTACATGAAACCACTTGGTAATATATAACAATGTATATGTTGAAGCCTGTTATGATCAATTGTGAGTTAAAACTTTATCTAAAAAGTAAAGCTGATGATGGATTACTGTGGTGGAGTTAAAATAACAATAGCCTATTTCTTTTTGAAATGTGATGGAGTAAAAGGATAGTAACTGATTATTCATGTTAAGTAGCCCACAAGTAACTAAAACAATTGCAAGTGCAATAAGAAGCTACAGGAACGTTAATCTACGTCGGTAATATTAACTTTATTTAATACAACATTTACGGTACAAGATGTAATCATACAGCCCATGTAGTATAATATTTTACAAATGATGAATTACAGCAAACATGTGCAATATATCCATTCTTACAGCTCCGTGGCAGTAAGGCGATATGGTCCGTTGTTATCGTGCATCCATGGGTAAAGAGAAACTCATGTAGTATTGAACACGTAACATGAACGTGCCGGGCGGCGCGGCCCCGTGGGTTAGTTGCGCGTTCATAATGCCGAGGGAAATAACTCTCAGAATAACGTTATTAGCACATTTTTACAACTTGAGGAACGAATGTTTTTAATAAGGGCTATACAAGTATTCATACTGGGTAGTTTATTTAGTTTAAAAAAAATTATCCAACGAGTTACAGACTACTCTTTCCCAATGTAAGGCCCATTCCCAAACCGCCCCCTACACCCTACCCCTCCGTTTGCGCATTCACGCGGAGGGTCCGCCATATTGAGGGCTGTTCCAAAGCAACGAGTGTGGAGGGGGAGTGGGCTATCAAGCCCTCAAACAGCGAGTCTGCAGCGGTGCTGACTTGAGACCGGTCTCTACCTGACCGGAGTCACGCTGTGTGTGTCCGTCAGGAAACACGCTGTTTACAAGTAGTTCCAGCAAACATCCACTGATAAACTGCGATGTTAACAACCTCATGATAACCTCATATGTTTTTAACTTAGGATCAAACCTGTGTTTAGTCTAGAAAAAGGTAAATGTGTGCATTTTATTATAAAGTTGTGTATATTTACAGACCGTTGCAAAAACTAAGAAGCTTATAAACATCAGGTTTAAAACTAAAAGAGCTTTGAAACACAATGAAAGATGTTTGGAGTTTTATTTGAGTTATTTATTTAAACTTTTTGTCTAAGAGATGCTGATTTGAAACCGTTGTTACAGTTACGGCATTTCCTGTTTCTGCCGGAGAGAGGGGAGGTCGTCCCAAAGCTTGCTGCTGTATTTACTCCCTCCATCTGACAGGAGGGAGCCTCGTTGAGCTGCGAGTGTGGCTACAGACGGAGTTCACTCCATCACGGAGGGGTAGGGTCGAGGGAGTGGTTTGGGATTGGGCCTAAATCAATGGGAAAAAGTGTTTCCGGGCCCAGCAACCTAAAGGTAGTGTAGTACCGCCTTTTGACCAGCACGAATATTCTCATCAGACTCCGCCGCACTTCCTGGGGGCTTGATAGAGAACCGCAGTGACTCGTCCTAAAACCCGGAAGTAAGTTAGCATTTTTAGCACTTTCGGTTCCTTCGTCAAAAAAGCAATGCATTTTCTCCATAGGGTTTTGGAAAATAGTTCGAAATAAGGTCTGTGGTTGACACAAATTTAAGAGATAAATCACGTTTTGTTCTACGACATTAAATACATCAGCAGTGACCCCACTGGTGATTTTTGAAGAGTTTACGTGTCTGAAAAACAATGGTTGTTACCGAGTGGCTGAATAGGACTACAGAAATTGTCGAGGCCGTTGTACGTCATTACGCCAAACACGTAAATACTCCAGCTAAGTTTTTCCCCCCCCGTGTTCTGCTTGAAAGCAAGTACCTGCCTATCTCTATCTGTATATCTATATATCTGACCATTAGAATCTGTATTTTTTTTTTAACATCGTAGTTTTACAAATTATAGAATAATTAATTACCAGTGTTTTCCAAGTTTACTCGGCAGTTTGTTTCGTTAGCTAACGTTAGCTAAAGCTAGCTAAAGCTAGCTAAAGCTAGCGCTACTAGTTAGCTACGCAATGGTTTTTTGCTTTGCTCCGGGTTGCAGCCACAGGTCTTCGCATGAAACGTGCTCGTTCTATCGTTTCCCCGGCCAATGTTTTCCAAAGGAGAGTCTGGATTTGTACCATGAGGTAAGCTGATGTTACATTTTTGTCCATGTCACGGTGAAATTTAAATGATGGGTAGTGACTGTATCGCCGTTTTAGAGATGGCGCTGCTGAAAAGACCGCAACATAAGTAAAGATAATGAATAAATCCTATTAAAAACCTGTGTGGCTTATATGATAAGTCTAATTAGTACAAGCAGCATAACGTTTCACCATTTAACTAAAGATTGTAGTCAGGGAAATCAGTTTGACATCTTGAACTAATAACAAATCACCTCTGGCTGGCAGAGAACTCTCTGCTCCATAGCTTCTCTTGGACGTAAAATCACATGTACATTTTACATTTATATTCAATTTAATATTCCATCCCTCACATACTTTTGTATATATAATAACTTATATTTTCTTTTTATGCTGCTGCAACACAAACATTTCCCAAATTGGGATCAATAAAGTAATATATTATCTTAATTAAGAAATCTAACTATTATAATTAGTGTAGCAGCTGACACCTATTTTCAATATGGATTAATCTACCATTTATTTCTTTTAGTTCAATTTTGATCTATACAAATATACAAAATAGTGAAAATGTTCACGAGACAAAGTGCAAGGTTATATCTTTAGATGTTTTGTTTTAGCCTATGTACTGTATGTCTTAATGCTCTTATATGTGACGGTGTGACTTCCATGAAACTAATATTTTATATCTTCCCAACAGACGAGCTGACAGGAAGCCCAATGCCTGTTCCCGCATCTGCAGCTGTCATTTTCTTTTACAAAAGAGAAAAAGGCCTGTTTCCTTTAAAGCACAGAATGTAGAAGAGCATTCCTACTGTCTGAGAGGGATAATTGATGGAATGGAGGAAGAAGCTGCGTGTCTAATGACTGAGGAGGAAGCAGGCCCATCAACACAGGCGGCTGCTAATGAAGATCCTCAACCACTATCTGAGAATGCCGAGGAGCAAGCAGCCACGGTAGAAGAAAAACTTCAATCTCAGCAAAGACACATAATGCAGCTAGAGATCCAGCTAGAAGAGTCCAAGGCAAAGCAGAGTTACTGCCGTGACAAGTATTCTGCCTCTCAGCTGAGTGAAAAGGTTCTTCGGATGGAGACAGGATTGCCAGATAGAGACACATTCAGTGCTGTGTGTGAGTATGTTGCTCGTTTTGAGGGTTCCATTACATACCCAGAAGGTTGGTTCCCCAAATCACTGAGTCTTGAAGACCAAGTTTTCATGACCCTCATGAAACTGCGTCATAATTACACACACCTTCATCTGGCTGCACTCTTTCACTGCGGTGAAAGCACTGTCAGAAATGTGATTGTAACATTTATAGAGGTTCTCCATAAATTACTTTTTAAGGGCATAATGAGTACTGTTCCCAGCCGGGAGAAAAATAAAACCAGCTTGCCTTCTTCATTTCGGCACATCCAAAACCGCAGAATGATAGTGGATTGTACGGACATTAAAATTGCTATCCCCAAGCAAATGGATATCCAGAAAGAGACCTACTCTGCTTACCGTGGCATGCACTCCTTCAAACTACTGCTGGGGGTAGCACCAAATGCTGTGATCACATACTGCAGCAAACTATACCCAGGATCAACAAGTGACAAAGAAATAGTACGGGATTCTGGTGTTCTTCAGCATTTCAAACCTGGAGATCTGATATTGGCTGACAAGAGGCGCATTCACACCAAAAAGAGCCGGTACTAAAATTAGTGGACTGGGAGTCCCAGCAGCTTCTACTGAAGCCAGTCCCCAACTCCAGGGACTTCCGGCCGGGGACTTTGGGCGGCAGTACACGCCGTGAAGTGGTTTGCGGCCTGCCAGTAAACCCAAAGCAGAAGAAGAAGAAGTGATGTCTGCGGCTTCATTTGCCTAATACTCCCCCAGGGACTTATTCCGGTGTGAACGCGATCTGTACTTAGTTCATGAGAACTAAAGAGTTCTCATGAACCTTTGTGGGAAAAGTACTGCGGTGTGAATGCGCCTAAGGGATTCTTAATCCAGAACATTCTTCCTTAAGGAGTCACTGTCAACATTCCCCCATTCCTCTGTCATGGCCAACTGACACACAGCGAAGCACAGGCTACAAAGCTTATCGCACAAAATAGGATTCATGTCGAGAGAGCAAATGCTCGTTTGAAAGAATTTAGGATCCTAAAGTTCATTCCATCTCACCTGAGGCACTTCGCAGATAAACTGGTGCAGGTATGTTGCACACTAGTGAACTTCTAACGTCCTCTCATAAAAGAGGTGGCAGAAAAATAGTGTCTTTTCACATGTAAACACATATGTTTCATACACATCTTTTCAACTCTGTAAGCCCCCCTCCCCCCCTCTCAATCAACTTCCTCTTGACTGACTTTTCTGTTTATTTTATTTTACTATATTTATTTGTTTGCCTGTCCTTGTTTCTCTACCCTCCCTCATACTGTAAAGCGTCTTTGAGTTGTAGAAAAGCGCTATATAAATAAAATGTATTATTATTATACTTTGTTTTACATTTTGAGTTCATCATTACACTCAAACTGTCTTTTCATTGGGTGCATCTTATTTATTTTATTTAGATTCTGCTGTTTAATCAATCCAGAAACATGTTTCATACTTTGTTTTACATTTTGAGTTCATCATTAAACTCAAACAATGTCTTTAAACTGGGTTCATTTTATTTCTTTTATTTAGGTTCTGTTTAATACACATGTTAATTTGACTCAGATGTGCTGATAATATCTGCAAATATAAATCTTTAAACTGTCTTCTTACCTTTAAAAGTCTGGCCTCTCGGGTCGGCTCATGTTTGTTTTCTGTCTTTCTCTATCAAAAACGTTACTCCAAAGAATGGTTTGTGATTTGGGATTCAGAGGCAGGCTTGAATCAAGAAACCACAATAGTTTTCTGCATGGACTGCCTTTTTTTATTAAGGAATATTATTTTGTAAATATGTTATTCTCTGTAGTCAGAAACCTAACACTAACAACCACAACATTGCAAAGGTGAGTAAATGTAAATAAAAAACGATTCACAATTTCTTAAAATTACTATATTTGAAAATGATAGATTTATGATCTTTTTCATCGAACATATGAACGACTCAAACAAGGATCGCAGCAGCTACAAGAAAGATCTTCAAAGGGGAACCATAACATCCTGAAGATGAGTTTTATCTAAAAAAAAATATTTAATTTTAACAGCAGTGCTCTCTGAACTCAGAACAAGTCAATTAATATGCCGGTTACGTGTATTGTTGTTGTTAGCATCTGGTGCTAGCTAGCGGCGCTAACGGATATAATGAGCTGTCAACAAGGTGGTGGGAGAGTCCTCTCCTGTCAGACTGAGAGACTGATAACTACAGCTCAGGCGAGGTAAAGGACTCTCTGACTGTTTAGATAGTTAACTTAGTCTAAGTTCTCTATGGGTCTCAAACGGTTTGGTCACCATTTATGTAAACACATATTTCCATTTGAGGGGGGAGTGATTAGTAAAATATGCATGAATAATAAAAAAAACATTAACTAGGTGAAAAAAAGGTATTTCAGGTCCACCTCCACTTAAAATATGTTCACATGGATAGGTTCCTAAATAGATTTGCAAATTTGTTTTAAATAGTAACCCATGTCCATATGTTTATTCTGAGGTAGTAGATTTAAAGTTTAGGGCTATCACTACGGGCAGCAACGCTGTAAATATTGACAAATAAATCCAGGAAAATGGCACAAAAGAAAACTGGTAGTGGCCTGGCTGGGTGTATAATTCCCGGCCTGGCTTATTGTCCCAGTCCGGCCCTGTTCAAGTGAGAAAAAGGGCACTTCCCATAATCATTTATAAAAAAGTGTTTTAAAAATAAAAGTTAAATATAGTTGCACATCTTTGACTTACTGACCAATGTTTTTTAATACCCTCACACTCACGCAATTGTTTAATACTCAACACAATTCTACAAAATAATCAGCTAACACAGAGACAATGGTCTTCTTTAGTATTCACTACCCACAAGAGCAGACAACAAACTAGTATAATTAATAGTTATTAAATGAGCAGCCAACAATCAAAATTATGAAGTTACTGTTTAAGGACATTACAGGCAAAAAGATCGTTTTTTCATTTACTTGTTATTTTGGTCTATTTTGCTTCCATGTTTTCTTTCACTCTAATGGAAATAAAACTTCCAAAAAACACATATAATGGTGTTCGTTTTACTACCATGTGTGAATTCATCTATAGATTTAAAGCTAATCTGCATTTAAACATAACATTTCAGGGGAAAATACTGATTTGACGTAAGTAACTATCTGGGGAAGTTGTGAGGTGATGTGTTTTTTTTGTTTTATCCTTTTCACCTGCAATGCCTTGGTAACTGCATAAATTTGGCCTAGTTAACGCCTAATTTGCATATCAATGTGGCGATTGTGACGACGTTATTAGATACACATTTTACTGTATTCACCTTAAGTGTCTCCCCTTAAGTACTACAAACATTAGCCTGTATGTCCATGATAAATTGCCTTAGCTAAACCTTGAGCTAATTTACCCATTAGCTAGTAGCCTACCTTAGTTAACTATATTTGTTATTGTCTTTTAGTTCATTAGCTGTAAACTCGAGGCACTGGCAGTTTAGTCATTTGTTCATCACCACTCACCTTCAAAATAAGCCAAGAAAAGCCGGCATAACATGGGACAGTAAAGTGGGAGGTGCTGCTACCTGTCTGTCTGAAGTGACTGCCGATGACTGTCCGCACCGCTGTGCGCGAGACGTGGAGGGAGGGACGGAGGGTAGAGAGAGCATCGGAACTTCACAGTCTAATCTCCCGACCTGATACTTTAATTTTGTATTCAATCAATATATTTTTGGAAAGGGAAACTGTGCGCAAACAGCAGTAGATATATATTCATTCATAAAAAATAAAAAAAGGGGGAAAAAGGGAACTTTCTCTGGAGGAAAAAAAAGGGCAGGGGCTCAAGCCCACATGCCTGCTGGGATAGGTTTACAAAGTTCATTTACTAAACATGGTCAGTACCCCTTTAAGCAGACCACTGGAGTCATATGTGTCTCATTGGTAGCCAAAAATAAGGTGAGCATATAGAATACAGAGCACTTCTATAAGGAAAGTTCACCACTAAACCCACCACTCCTATATCCTGCCTGGCAGGGACGTGCACAGGTACGGGCTAATGTTGCCCGGGCAACGCGCTTTTGAACTTTTTGGCTGACCTGCCACTCTGGAGAGAGCGAAAGTCTTTTTTTCCTGTTGTGGCCGAATAAACATGATAAGCCCACAATTAGTATTGTTGAGTCTCGCTGCAATAAAACACACCTTGTCAGCGCTGTCATCTGCCCCCAGTCACGTGACTTTGTTTACAATCTGACAGCTGAAAGCAAAGGAAAGCCCTCCGAGTCCGGTCCGGCTTCATATGGCTATGGTGATCATGTGCCTGCCTGGCTTTGGTGGCCAATCCTCGGGTCAATCTGTCCCCGGAAATGTCCCCGTTTTTAAATATGCTTTTATTGATTTTGAGTTTTCTCATGGCAGTTAGAGTATAGGGGACAAACCAGGGGACTTTACTTCCTCTTGACACCGTCGGTTATTTACAAAATAAACGTATACTTGTTACTGTGCTTCTGTCTTTCTGTGTCTTTTAATCTGCTCCGTAAACTCTCTCACCGCTCGCTCTCTTTTCTTCATCGCCCACTCTCACATACGGGAGAACACTTCACTGCCCCGCTTCATTGTAGGATTTCTGCCATGTCTCAACTTAAGTTTGACCATCTCTGTTATTAAGTTATGGAATACTAAATACATTTAAGCAATAGCTCACGACAGGCCGTGGTATATGCTCATTATATCACAGCTAAGGGGCGTGGTTCGGCCCGACGCGAAGCACCTGTGGCCACTAACGGAGCCTACACACGGCGGCGTGCGTTGTCGCCTGCCGGCGGGGGGGGGATGAAACTCGACCAACAACCAATCACATGAATCTCCCGCCCCAGACACACAAGCACGCGGTTTGATTGGCTAGAGCTTGCACTGGCATACGATTCGATTGGCTGACGCCTCCGTCGAAGCGGCAAAACATTGCTCTACTTTTGCAGCGAGCACCGCGAGAGAATCTACGCTTTGCTCCCACAATGCAGTTCGGCGAATCGTGACGTCACCCCATTCAAAGTGAATGGGCAGAAGCGTTGAAGCGGCAACGCACGCCGCCGTGTGTAGGGGCCGTAACGGTCATCATTTCTCTGCTTTGTTTCAAGACCCGCATCAGAAAGCTTTTGAATGGTGGTACTTTTCCAGTTGGTCTACCTGCTCTTCACGTAGCTCTGCATGTCGTCGTTTAGGTGCTTTTCTTTTCTGGAGATAGGCACTCCTCAATCCACTCCTCCATAGTGAGACCCCCCGGAGGTCGAAGTTAATCTTAAATGTTCCCATTTTATGCTTTGTACGTTTGTTTCGTAACGGAAGAAATGTAAATATATTTATAAAATTGACAAGACAAATCAAGCAATCTGATTGGTCGATAGCGTTTTTGCGGACCTCTTTGATTACAGATTTGAAAACATCGTTGCTTGCTTTAAAAGTAGCACAATTCATTAAGTCAAACCTTGGAAAGTATCTAGATATCCCTGCCCTAATGCCAAAGGATCTGCACACGGAATATGTTTTGCTGTTTGATGTCTATGTCTGGACCGCTGCGTAAAAAGGAGGGTTTCTGCCCCGTTACTTCTCCGCTGCTTTCTTGTTCCAGTATGAAAAGCTTTTCAGCCCAACGGTATACTGTTTTTCTCAGACGCGGAGGGATACTGACTTGTTGTGAAAAGTAACTTACAATTCTACCTGTGGTATACCCTCAGTATATCACGGCTAAGAACCAATCAGATTGCTTGATTTGACTTGTCCGTTTTATAAAAGTAATTAGATACCTTACCGTTACTGCGCTCATGGAGAATGATAAGAATAAGAATAATGCGTATTGAACTGGTTTAATCAATTAGTGAGTGTATTTAAGGCACAACTACATTAAAACAGAATTGTCCGCATTTTGTCTTTAATAGTTACCAACATTAGATATGTTAATGAGATATGGACCGCAAAACAAAAAATGTCCCTGGTTTTCATTTTACGTTTTCTAGTTTAGAGCAATAGCCCCTCCAAATGTCTGTGCACGTCCCTACTGCCTGGATTACAGTAGGTCCTCCAGACCAGCCATCCCCTTCCTCTTACATGTCCTCAGTGCTCAATGAACAAAAATACCTGTAATAAAAGTTGAAGTGACATATTGTTGAGGAGTGGTCCATGCTGGAGAAAAGTCCATTTGGAAAAACTTGTGCAACGCCCTGATTATGAGAAGTTATTCAAGTAAAACATGTTTTAAAGAGTTGCTTTCCAATGTGTCAAAGATGTTGGTCGTCGGTGTGAAGTGTAGGTCTACTCTACAGTAAATTACCTCTAATGCTAAAAGACTAAAATGGCAATAGGTTTCACTCATTTCATCTTTAAAATCAAAATATGCATTTACATTTGCCAAAACAATCACTGATGGATGTTAGAATGTGTCTCAGGGTCCTGATTCAGTTTCTGATGTTTCACTGTCCTCTAGTGGGGGATCTTAAGTGAGACACATTCAGGCTTCATCACTCTGAGCTCCCTCCACTGTCTGCTTTAAAGGGTCAGTTCACCCAAACTAAAACACTTATTTCCCCCTGAGTGACGGTCTCTCTGTTTTCCTGTTTTATTTTCAGAAGTGTTCCCCCCCTGTCTCATGTCTGTGTCTGCTTCCTGTCTCTGTGTTTTCCCTCCTTTTTGATTTTTGATTCTGTTAACCGGGTACCTGTGAACATTATTTAATCTGACATGTTTTATAGTCTCACAGAGATGAGAGGAGCAGCTATGAGTCTAACTGCAGCAGTGAGTGGATTAGTTGTCTTCCTGCTCTCTGTGTCAGGTATTGTACATCTACACTTACATTCATCACATGAACAGAGGGGATTCTGGGAAATGTGGGACTTGTTAAAATCAGGTCTCATGTGGGAATAAGTGGGATGGATTTGTGTAAAAGGCAAACCTAGCAGAAACATTTTAAATGTAATTGTGTGTAGAATTGTAGAAACTCAAAGACGTTACTAGTTTTTCTGATGGATATTCTGAAGATCTTGTCGTGCGTTGCCACTGTCCTTTGCTCCAATCATCTGCATAACATATCAGATTGCTTATCACTTTTACAAGCGTTAAAATGAGAATATAGTGTGTATGCTCAACTGTTCCATCCTCTCTGTGAAAACATTTAGCTTAGTTTTTTTCTTAAGACGACTTCAAGAATCTCCAGCTCTGTTTTTATTAAGTTTGAGTGATTTAGAGAGATATTCTTATTCTAAGTCATAACATATTGACTCAACTCTTATCGATCAGACATCTGCACCAAACCCTTCTAGTTCCTTCTCTCCTCTCTGACCTCAGTGTTATATTTCCACACTCTGAGTTTAAAGCAAGGCAAGGCAAGGCAAGTCAAGGCAAGTTTATTTATATAGCACTTTTCAACACAAGGCAATTCAAAGTGCTTTACAAAAAATGAAAGACATTAATAAAATGGCATTTAAAATCAGTCATTAAAAAGAAAAGCTAATAAAATGGAGACTCCTCCATGTGTCTCCCATAATCAGAACATTCCTCAGGCGGGTGCAGTGATAATTCTTCAGGGTTTTCTGCGCGATAGGTTGTGTCTTTCTCCTGTTTTGATTCCTCTTGCCGCTTGTCCTTGGCAGAGGGAACAGATTGATGACGCAGGCAGTCGAAAATGTTAGAGATAAACAATTTCACTCCTGACTTGTTCAGGCAAACTCCATTTGCCTTGAAAAGATGTCTGCGATCCCAGAATGAGTTAAAATTGTCAATAAAATGGACTGAATGGTCAGTACAGGCATTGGAAAGCCAGGTATTCAGTGCAAACAATCTGCTGAATCTCTCCACTCCTCTTCTGACTGGCGGTAGAGGGCCACTGATGAACACCTCCGCATTTAGAGAGCTGACAGTTTCCAACAAACATTTAAAGTCTTCTTTCAGCACTTCTGACTCTTGTTTCACAACATAATTTGTTCCAATGTGTAGTATCACATTCTTCACAGTTGGATGTTCAGCCCCAATATGCAGGATCTTCTCAGCCAAGTCAGAGACCACATCCTTGGGAAAACAGAGTACTTTGGTGTTGTTCTTATTACACAGACCTTTTACATCTCTTACAGCAGAGTCACCCACAATCAGAGTTTCAGGCCCAGTCGTTAGCTTTCCCTCTAGCCTTTTACTTTTGGAGTAGCTATTGTTCCTTACCCTGCTGTGTGAAGAGGACAGGTTATCCAGGTCATCAGAAAGAGATCTCCGGTTCCCCGTCAGCGGAGCGTATCTGTTCTGGATTGGCACACTTGGTGGTTTAGGAGGATTGTTTGTAATTCTCCCTTTAGCAGCTGTCCACTGCGGCTTCCTAGTATGCACTGGGGTTGAAGAGGCGCTCTTCCTGGGTGATAACAATGCAGGCCAGCCGGTCGCATCACAGATTTCAGAGCGCTGGGCTCTGCCTGTTATCCGTCCTCCCAAATCCCATGGAAATGATTTACTCTTCGGCTTTGCACCCAGAGAGTTCCAGGGAGGACTACCACTTGTAGATTTATTACCCGGTACGGTTTATTGCCCTCCTGTTCCTTGGAATCCTTGTAGCTGCTAACTAGCTGTGAGTTAGCATACCCTTCTCCATTATTTTGCAACACTGGTAAAG
Source organism: Harpagifer antarcticus (assembly GCA_902827135.1). Lineage (NCBI taxonomy): Eukaryota > Metazoa > Chordata > Actinopteri > Perciformes > Harpagiferidae > Harpagifer > Harpagifer antarcticus. Next base: position 65,729 of record CADEHL010001195.1, on the reverse strand, counting down.
TGGTGTCATTCCCACGACATAGTCCATTCACTTCCACGTTAACTTCCAACCGTTGCATTTTCATTTCCAACACATCGATCTTCTGTATAAGTTTGTGGAAGTCATCTGTAGAGAACGGAGGCATTTTGCTACCAACTAGCTTAAGCTAAATAGCATGCAGTAGCCTACCAGGCTTTAGCTGTTGCTAGGCCACGCTACTGTAAGACTGAAGTCGTCGTAAAAATGTTGAAATATGGCTGAAACCCTCCGTCTATTTACGAAGATGAACTTTCCCAGTGATAAGTTAATGTCCAGGAGCCGCTGCTCGAAGTTTTCAGAAAATAAGAATAGGAAAATCTGCATAAAAAGTAAGCAGAGGCAGGAGCAAGCAGAAAAGCGTCTGCACTGTAAGAAAGATAAGAGCAAGCAGTCTTCTTCTTTTTCTTATCTGTATATCAAACAGAAGCTACTCTCACCTCAGTGGTCTGCATTCATTGTTATTTTCACACTTACCTCAGCAGCAACCTGACCACAGTGCGAACAGAGAGGAAACTGGACAAGAAAAGCACAGACTTGTATAAATAAAAGTATTCCTAATCTTGTAATGTTCAGGCAGGCATGTTGACACCTTGTGTTTTGACTTCTGTTCTACCCGGTTTAATTCAGAAAGAACAAAGTCATACATTAGTATTGGCAGCAGTTATAAACTGCCTTAAAAGGAATTAACAGCTGACGTACATGTGCTCCTCTTCTCTTGCGTGTTAAATATATATATATATATATTTTACACATTTCAGAAACTCAACTATGATAAATACATGATATGATTCTTATTTTCAGTTCAGCTCTAGTTAGATTCATGTTCAGGAACATTTTTATAATAATGTCTGCTGATAATTTGATCTTGAAGTTTGTTCTGGTTACATTAACTCCATTAACACATGTGTAGTTTGATTCACTGAGTGTTAACTAATTGTTAACTTAAGTTATTCACTTTGATTCTAGTTTCTGATGTGCTCTGTGTTACAGCGGTTCAGGGTCAGTATGGCTGGGGAGTGACTTACTCTTCTACTGAGATCTGTGCAGTGAACGGAGATATAACACATTAATAGGATGTTAAATATTAAAATACCCTGAGACACAGTGTCGTGAAAAGAAAACCCAGGGCTTAACAGGTTAAAGTGCACCAGATTGAAGCATTTTACTTTAAAATGTTCAAACATTTCTTCCCAGTATGCCTGAGAAGGCAGATATGCTTGTTTTTCTCAACAAGAACTGTTTTTAAAAGTTGGACTGTTGCACTGTTGTAGCTTCAGTGGTTCTCAGGTTACAGTTACATAGCAGTGAATATAAACAGACTGATTAATGTGAATATTACTGTAAACTAACCTGTGTAAAAGTTTCTCGAATAAATGTCATTTTTTTTGGTGGAAGAAGCATGTATCATTTTTTTACCCTGCCCCTCAAAGAATCGGAATTGAGAACCATTATGAACCGGAATCGAAAAGTGGAATCGGAATCAGAATCGTGGAAATTCAAACGATACCCAACCCTACTTATAAGTGAATTATTATGTGCAATTCATTTCTTAAGGTTATACTAACAATTTAAGTCATGTTTAATGATCTTGAATGTCATTAAAACATAGCTATTAAGAAAGCTATTTCATAAATGGCTAGATCTTGATAAATAACAATTATTTGTATTGTTTTGTATTCAAATATTCAGGAGTTAAATTATTTAAAATTCACAGTCCTGAATGTGGGTTTGTGGTGAATGTGGGGATCTACAGGACACACATTTTCAGAGTAAAGGCTTTCACATTATAATTATATTTGTATTTAAATGTAGGCTACATTTTACATAAACGGAACACAAAAACAGGACCAACCATCATACATTGAATTCCTTGACTAACAAGAGAAAGATTAATTCATTTAAATAAATATTTAACAACAAATGGGCCGGTTCTAAGGGGTTATTCTGTCACGGTTGAGTGAAGGAAGCAGGACCCAAGCGCAGATAACTTTGATAAACCTTTATTTCAAGGCTAAAATGGAACGAATACAGACCAACACAGAACACTCACCGGTGAAGTCCGTCACCAACAAAAGAAGCACCGACACTGAACACAGCACGAAACAAGACTAAATACAGGGAGGGCTAATTACCAGACACAGGTGAACACAATCGGTAAACGAGACACAGGTGAGGAGGGAGGAGAAAAACACAAGAGCCACAGGTGAACACAATTAGCTAAACGAGACACAGGTGAGGAGGGAGGAGAACACACAGGGACACTAACGACAGGAGGAAAACATGACAGAGAACAGTGAAAACACCCAAACTTAGACAGAACTGTGACAGAACCCCCCCCTCAAGGGACGGATTCCAGACGTCCCTAAACCCCAACACAAAATCCAAAAAAAAAAATCCAGCAGGGTGGGTGGAGGGGGTCCGGAGGAGGGACGTATCCCTAGGCCACCAGGGTGGGTGGAGGGGGTCCGGAGGACGGGACTAAGCTGACCGCCCAGGAGCCCAGTAGGGGACCAGGAAGGGATCTCGGGCGGACGGCCCGGGGGCACGGCAGAAGCCGAGAAGGGGGACTCGGGCGGACGGCCTGGGGGCAAGGCAGAGTCCATGGTGGGGGTCTCGGGCGGACGGCCCGGGGGCAAGGCAGAGTCCATGGTGGGGCGAAGGCCACAGCGGGCGAACTCAGGGGGCCGAGCATGAGGGCGAAGGCAGCGGCAGGAAGAGTCAGGGGGCCGGGCTCGAGGGCGAGGGCAGCGGCAGGAAGAGTCAGGGGGCCGGGCTCGAGGACGAGGGCAGCGGCAGGAAGAGTCAGGGGGCCGGGCTCGAGGACGAGGGCAGCGGCAGGAAGAGTCAGGAGGCCGGGCCCGCGGACGAAGACCGCGGCTCACAGAGGGTCGGGATCGAGGGCGAAGACCAGACAGCTCCGGAGGCCGGGCAGGACCCGGTGTCGGCCGGACAGGAACCGGAGCCGGCGGGACAGGCTTCGGCAGGATCCCCCACGGAAGAGGACCAGGAGTTGGCAGGACCCCCAGCAGGAGAGCGGTTGGCGGGACCTCCAACGGCACAGGACACAGGGTTGGCAGTACCCCCGGCAGGTGAGTAGACGGCGGGACCTCCAACGGAACAGGACATAGGGTTGGCAGGACCCCCGGCAGGAGAGTAGTCGGCGGGACCTCCAACGGGACAGGACATGGGGTTGGCAGGAACCCCGGCAGGAGAGTAGTCGGCGGGGCCTCCAACGGGACAGGACATGGGGTTGGCAGGACCCCCGGCAGGAGAGTAGTCGGCGGGGCCTCCAACGGGACAGGACATAGGGTTGGCAGGACCCCCGGCAGGAGAGTAGTCGGCGGGGCCTCCAACGGGACAGGACACAGGGTTGGCAGGACCCCCGGCAGGATAGTAGTCGGCGGGGCCTCCAACGGGACAGGACACAGGGTTGGCAGGACCCCCGGCAGGAGAGTAGTCGGCGGGGCCTCCAACGGAACAGGACATAGGGTTGGCAGGACCCCCGGCAGGAGAGTAGTCGGCGGGGCCTCCAACGGAACAGGACATAGGGTTGGCAGGACCCCCGGCAGGAGAGTAGTCGGCGGGGCCTCCAACGGGACAGGACACAGGGTTGGCAAGACCCCCGGCAGGAGAGTAGTCGGCGGGGCCTCCAACGGGACAGGACACAGGGTTGGCAGGACCCCCGGCAGGAGAGTAGTCGGAGGGGCCTCCAACGGAACAGGACATAGGGTTGGCAGGACCACCAGCGGAACCTCCAACGGTACAGGACATGGGGTTGGCAGGACCCCCGGCAGAAGACTAGTCTGCGGGACCTCCAACTGGACATGAGTAGGGGCTTGAGTGGGGACTCGAGAGAGGGCTTGAGAGGGAACTTGAGAGGAAACTGGAGAGTGGACTCGAGAAGGAACTCGAGAGGTAACTTGAGAGGGGACCTGAGAGGGGACTTGAGAGGGAACTCGAGAGGAGACCTGAGGGGAAACCTGAGAGGTGACTCGAGAGGGAACTCGAGAGGGGACTAGAGAGGGGACTTGAGAGGGAACTCGAGAGGAGACCTGAGGGGAAACTTGAGAGGTGACTCGAGAGGACACTGGAGAGTTGACTTGGGAGGTGACTCGAGAGGACACTGGGGAGTTGACTTGAGAGGGGACTCGAGAAAAGACTCGAGAGGGAACTTGAGATGGGATGAGGGAAGGGACTAGAGAAGTGACTCGAGGAGGGACTTGAGAAGTGACTAGAGGTGGGACTGGAGAAGGGACTAGAGAAGGGACTAGGACAGCTGGGGCCAGAGCTAAGGCTGGAACCATGGCTGCTGGGGCCAGAACTGGGGCTGGAACCATGGCTGCTGGGGCCTGTACTGGGGCCGGAACTATGGCTGTGTGGGCCGGTTCTGTAGCCGGAACCATGACTCTTGGGGCTCGGATTGCTAGCCTGGACTTGCGACTCCTTCTCCTAGAAGCCGCCTGAAGGCTCCGTGGACCTCCAAAAGCCAGCCGAGTTCCAGAAAACGCCTCTTGGACAGGAGCAGGAACTGGGGCGGAAGCACTGGTTGACTCCAGACGGAACACACCGAGACGTTTATAGTCCGCAGGCTGGAAATCACACGCCCAGATGAAGTTCAACATCCAGTCAGGTAAGAACTTCACCAAGTCCGGTTTCTCCATAGCCAACCGGTGCGCCTCTACCAGAGCGGCCTCCTTCTGCCGAACACTGGACGCTCCCCTCCACCAATCATAGCAGCAAGCCAAAGCAAATGAAAAATGCTGTAATTCCACCTCAAATGGGTCATCTGTTGGGTCCATCTCTGGTCGGTGCTTTCTGTCACGGTTGAGTGAAGGAAGCAGGACCCAAGCGCAGATAACTTTGATAAACCTTTATTTCAAGGCTAAAATGGAACGAATACAGACCAACACAGAACACTCACCGGTGAAGTCCGTCACCAACAAAAGAAGCACCGACACTGAACACAGCACGAGACAAGACTAAATACAGGGAGGGCTAATTACCAGACACAGGTGAACACAATCGGTAAACGAGACACAGGTGAGGAGGGAGGAGAAAAACACAAGAGCCACAGGTGAACACAATTAGCTAAACGAGACACAGGTGAGGAGGGAGGAGAACACACAGGGACACTAACGACAGGAGGAAAACATGACAGAGAACAGTGAAAACACCCAAACTTAGACAGAACTGTGACATATTCAGTTAAGCCCGATGAGAGGGGATACAGCTGTGCACATGTCATCATTAACAGACGTCGTTTAAAAGTGACGGTTGAGTGAACGAGGACGTCCCAATTAATACCTGAGGACTCCTCTGTCCTCGCGTCACCTTCTCGTGTCTCTCGCTCGCATCTTACGGAGGCGGAGCTAAGACGCAAGGAAGGGACGCGAGTGAGGGAAAGGAGGTGTCGAGGAGGGGTATTGAGATGAGGCTCATGTCTCTTGTCCTGCTGGCTATCACTGTCTCTGTTGGGTTTTCTCCCCCCCTAAGCAGAACAACCCTTGCATGTATTGCAAAATGACTTAATAATCAAAATTAGCAAATGCTGTTAATAACATTAAACTCAGTATCCAATATCAATGCTCTGTTTGGAAACATGAATGTTTCTTTAGCCACATTTATGGCATGGAGCTTTGCTTGTCTGGCACGGATTTGCATCATGTCACTTTTCAGGTGTGTAGTTGAGAGCACATTCATCATAATACAATTGTTAATCTGTAACTCTATACCTATGTGAATTATGTTACTGACTTTAAAATAATTGGAGAAACAAATGTTACTTTTTTACCAGTTACATTAACATTAATTCCCACAACATTTTAATGTCTGATTCTATATCAAAAGGCCCACATATTTTCAGAATGCTGATTGGTCAGGTCCCTTGTTTTATCAGAGGAAAAGATCATTTTTGTTTTTGTTAACCCATGTTATTGGAGATACAATATTATTTGCATGACAATAATTATAGTAGAAAAGCCTTCTTAATCAAAATATCCTTTATTTACACTACAGTATTGGATTAAATAATACATGTATTAGTAGATGGCTCTAAAAGCAGAAGTCTAGGGAAAATAACTGCATGCAGACATTCATATTCACAATACTGTATATTTCAAAAAGGTAGCCTGGTAACATAAATACATGATTGTGCATCAATATATGCATGTTCACAGACAAAAACATACTGTATGTGGGCACACACACTCACATTCCTCTGTGTTGATGATAACATAAATCCGATTAATGTATTAGAATATTAAACCCTCATCATGACATATCCATCAAAGATTAAAAATGTCAGGTGAAAAAAACAGTAATTTTGTTGCTGTATTTAACATCTGAATAATGCACATATATTTTGAACACTATAAGAAGTACTACCTATCATCTGTCAGTGGGTGATGCTAGAGAGCCAGCCACAACATAGTGTTTCCATTACCATGCTCATGATGTGTGTTCAATACAATATAGTGCTGCCCCTCCAGGCTCACTGTAATCTTGGAGGAGACAGAGCAGGGGGTGTAACGTAGGGGAGCCATCAGCCTGGAGGGAGCGATCGAAGACTTTCCTTAAATAGAGGATGGTTGATTTGACTCGGCCGCTTCAGCCGGTGCATGGATAATAGCATTGGATTAGTGTCATTACAGTAAACATCTGTCTGATTGAACCCCGCCCAGAAGGCCTGTTGTGAGTCCAGAGGATCTCATCCCAGAAGCTCTAGAAACAGCAGGCTCCTTAACCTTGAAGGCTTTGAGTCGTAGCTGTAGTAAGATATACCGGTAATACTGTTCCATGTATAAGGAGTAATGTAATAACGCTCATGTTTTCATACTTTAGGATTTACTGTTGATTGTATTTATTCGACCAAGTGAAGAAACTGAAAATAAACTGCTATTAAAAAAACCTCAGACTTTCTGAAAAAAGATCTGTTATCTAAAAAGAACATGCCAAAATTATTCTAGTCAGTGTTTTCATTGATTAAGGCTGTTGTGTAAAACAATCCAGTCTCTAATTCTAGCAACTGTTGATGTAAGTATTTTGTGTAATACACTTATGTTTAAGCTCAATGGAGGAGTTATTTGAATAAACGGTTTGTAAAAACACATATTACGAAGCAAAATTCTTCTGAAACGATTATTGCAACAAACCATTACAAGGTGGCACAACACAAGATGAAACTGCCCCCAAATAGCCTTCAACTATCTAAGAATGGAAGTAACAACAGTAATCACCTCAAAACTGACCTCTTCATGCACAAGCTCACCAGCGTTTGGTGCGATAGCTGAATAGAAACTAATAAAGTGGAGAAGGAATAAGTGCTAAAACCTGGAAATGAGTTTCCTAATTTCAAACTCGAAGTTTTTTCAATTTTTTTTTCGCTTTATAGATCAATAGATAGATAAGTACTTTATTGATCCCAATTTGGGAAATTCTGGACACCTGAAATAAGATACCATATTTTCCGGACTATAGTCGCACCTGAGTACAAGTCGCTCTTATCAAAAAATGTATATAATGTAAAAATGTATATCGCTTCGATACACCGAAGCGACTGTGTCGCATTTATCCACTGAAGTCTTCATCCTCTGTGTCGCTGTTAAACACTTCCGCCAACTCCGGTGCAAGTGTAACGGCCCGTCCACACAGCGGCGTTCGTTGACGCTTCACCATTGACTTTGAATGGGTTGACGTCACTTTTCGCCGAACTGCATCGTGGGAAGCGACGCGGAGCGTTGCTGGCGTGGCTCGCTGCAAAAGTTAAGCAATGTTCAACTTTTGAAGCCTCGGCAGAAGCGTCAGCCAATCGAATCATATGCCAGTACAAGTTCTAGCAAATCAAACCGCTGCTTGTGTGTCAGGGGCGGGAGATTCATGTGATTGGTTGTTGTTCGAGTTTCAGACACGCCCGCCGGCAAGCTTCAACGCACGCCGCTGTGTGGACGGGCCGTAACAGCGACACAGAGGAGGAAGTGTTTCACAACGACACAGAGCTGTCGATGAAGCAGCATGTCCTGCTCCGAGCTGTGCTCAGACTCTCCAGCAGAATCAGCTCCGACTAGACCTTTCTGAATCCCGACAGGATGTTGTCGGTCATCACTGAAGCCCATGTGGTGTCGATTCATCCCACAACATCCTGGAAAGTTTGCATCCTCCCAGTTGCCGTGACTTTTTTCTTCTTCGGTGGTACAGTAGTTTTCATTTGTCACAATTGTAAACAGTGCCATCTATTGGCCGGAATTTGAACACAGTCAGACAAAATTCAATATATATGTCGCTTCGGAGTGTACGTTGCAGGGCCAGCCAGACAGGTAAAAAAACGCGACATGTGGCATACACAAGCTGAAGAGATTTTCACACTTTGTTCTACGACATGAAATATGTCAGGAAATAGCTCACTGGTAGAATTCAGAAGCTTCAATGTGTCATACAAAAGTGACTAAAGGAGACTGCTAAATGTCATCAAGCTGAACACAGGTTCACCTTCAGCTTAGCAGTGGTGTAGTGCAACCATGTAATGTAGTTTGTATATTCCGTTATACCTGCTGCGATTGCATTCATGCAACAACAACAAAATATGTTAGTATGTGGAGATTAACCTTATGAACAAATTATACAAATATCAATAATAATAATAATAATAACTTTGTCATCTTGTGCAATATTCTAAAATTCAATGGAAAAATCACATCGCATTTTCAATGAGCCACTCTGTATCCCCCTTGGATGGCCTCATAATCACTCCTGCCATCTCAGTGCGATCAAAAACTTTGGAGCACCACCAAAATACATATTAATGACACTGCAGGATCCTAATCAGCCAACTTCTGACATGTTGTTGCTTGGCTTAAGCACTTGCATGTGCATCCATACCTCCTACAGCAGCTGTTTATTGACAGTAAACTTTGGGAGACACTGCAAACGTTGGGCTCCTCTATAAAAATGCCATCTGATCACTATAAGCTTTGATGTGATGGCATTGGGCCAGTGTAAACAAACACTTGGATTGGAAGCTTGCCATACAAAATGAATGACCATCTGGCATCAGATGGCTGTGGAGAGAGACGGAGGCATTTATCAGCCAGTTACCATCAGCTATGTTTACTCTTCCCTACTTCTCTCTGGGCCCCCCTTCTCTTTTATATTCAAATAAACTTTATTGGCATGGCCATATTAAAACACATTTTCGGCAAAGCACATTGCAGAAGGGGGTAGAACAGCAAACCATTACAAAAGCGTGTTAACAATTTGATGTAATTTCAAATCATGAAAAGAACATAACTGAATATGTGTCCTTGTGTGTTGGAATACGATGATAGGTGTGGTTGTGTGCAGTGTTGGGTGTAACGCGTTACAAAAGTAACGGAGTTACAGTAATATATTACTTTTTGCTGTAACGAAGTAATGTAACGCATTTCTAATGAAATTTGGGTAATATATTACCCGTTACAATTCTCAGTAACGCAGTTACACAACACATTTTAAGAATTCACAAATATCGCGAGACATTCCGACACCAGAGAAAAAATGTGCGGGTAGATTAATAAACCTGATGCATTGTTTACTATTGGGTTAAGATGGCAGGAGGAACTTTTGAGCGATGGGTGTTCTCACATTATTATCAGTTCATTAGAGAAAAAGATAAAAACATAATAGTCAAGTGCAATCTATGTTCGTCGGCAGCAAAGGAATTGTCTACATCAAGAAATAGCACTAGCAACTTAAAGAAACACCTGGACCGGTGCCACGCTAACACTAAGTTAGTCGAGAGATCTGCCGGCTCGGAGAAAAGAAAACATACAGAAGACGTGAGTGCGGGCACGCCGAAGCAACACAAGTTAACATTCTCTCGGTCTTCTATGATTCTGGAACCCCGAGAAGTTAAGAGACTTGTGGCAGAGTATGTTGTGGAAGACATGCAATCTCTGTCAACTGTGGAGTCGCCGGCATTTAGAAAACTTGTCAGCAAAATCCCTGTCAACACCACCAATGACAAGGTAAGCTAACGTTGCAATAGAGACTTTTTAATACAGTAGGTTACTGGGCCATGCCGAGGCTGCACTACCATGTTAGCGACCAGCGACGTAATTGTAATGTTGTTATTTTGTGTGTGTGTGTGTGTGTGTGTGTGTATGTGTGTGTGGGTGTGTGCATGCGTCTTGACTCGCATCTTATTCCACTCGCTTTGTACATGGTTAGCTTAAATGTTATACTGCTGCCTGGTGGTAAAAGATGCATTGCCTATACATAAGCACCTATCATTACAGTAATGATACCGGTATCCAAATATTATTTAGCCCAGTTATAAATGGAGCATTAGTTTATTATCTAGCATGACTTTAATATCTCTATTTTCTTAATTTTCAGCAAGTGTTGCCAGATAGAAAGACATTTGCCAAAGAGTTGGATAAAGAATATGCTATCATGGAAAAGGAGCTGAGGAAAACTATCGATGCCCAGGATCAGGGCCGGACTGGGACAATAAGTCAGGCCGGGAATTATACACCCAGCCAGGCCACTACCAGTTTTGTGTGCCATTTTGCTGGATTTATTTGTCAATATTTACAGCGTTGCTGCCCATAGTGATATCCCTAAACTTTAAATCTACTACCCAATAATAAACATACGGACATGGGTTATTATTTTAAAAAATGTGCAAATCTATTTAGGAACATATTCATGTGAACATATTTTAAGTGGGGGTGGACCTCAAACCCTATAGGGGGGTCCGGGAGTATGTTCCCCGGTAAGATTTGTTTTTAAATGTTGGACTTAAATGCATCAATCTGGTGCATTTTGAGGGGGAAATAAAGAGACTACACCCATATGAAACAGAACTGTATACATTTAAATAATCATAAAATCATAAGAACATGGCCATAACCAATAACATACCATATATCCAATATGAAAAAACATTGAAACTTATATATTTATTTGTTTTTGGTTCATTTATAGTTGTGAGTGTGTCTGTGCTCCTGAATCAGCCTCTCCTGTCTCCCGCCTCTCCCCCCTGCTCCTCTTTGAGGCAGCAGCAAAGACTAGTGTTAGCTCTCAACAAGTTTTAAAAGTTTATCTTACCTTATTTCACCTAGTTAACATTTTATTTGTATTATTCATGCATATTTTACTAATCACTCCCACCTCAAATGGAAATATGTGTTTACATAAATGGTGACCAAACCGTTTGAGACCCACTGAGAAGTAGACTAAGTTAACTATCTAGATTCTAAACACTAAAGAGAGTCCTTTACCTCACCTGAGCTGTAGTTATCTCTCAGTCTGACAGCAGTGGACTCTCCCCCCATCTTGTTGTTGAAACAGCTCCTTATATCCGTTAGCGCAGCTAGCTAGCACCAGATGCTAACAACAACAATACACGTAACCGGTGCACGCACTTTCTCTCTCTCGTGCCACACATACACACACACCCTCCCGAGCTTGAATGACACACAGAGACCAATCGAGGGCATTAGTGTATGATCTGTATGAAAGTGGCCATGTCGGCAGGCCACATCATGTAGACAGCCTGTCACCCTCTGTGAGGCAGAGTCAGACCCACATTTGCGCAGCGTTGCGTTCACAATACGTGTAAAATAAAATCCTCAGGCCAGCAGGCCACTTAACAGGCCAGGCCATCGGGAAACCTCCCGGTCCTCCTGATGGCCAGTCCGGACCTGCCCAGGATTATGTGTCAACTACGGCAGACATCTGGAGTGCTAACAACAAAAGTTTCTTGGGGGTGACTGTGCATTGAATCGATGCAGATACCTTGAAACGAAAGAAGGCTGCAATCGCTTGTAGAAGATTTAGGGGTCGACACACGTACGACGCAATAGCAACAGAGCTGGAGAACATTTTCTCTCAATATGGACTTACCAACGATAAAGTAACTGCATGTGTGACGGACAACGGGAGTAACTTTGTGAAGGCGTTCAAGGAGCATCAGCAGTGGCAAGTGGAGTCCGATGAGGAGGAGGATGAGGTGGATGGCGATGGTGAGGCAGACTTTACAGACCTTCACAGTGTGCTTGCCGCCGCCAAAGATGATCATGCCCGGGACGGGCTATGTGTACTGCCTCCCCATCGTAGATGCGCAGCCCATACACTTAATCTAATTGCGAACAATGAGGTTGATAAATGGCTGTTATCTAACGTAGAATCTAGGGCTGTGTATCGTAGTGCTACAGCCAAATGTTCAGCGTTGTTCCCCTCACTGACATCAATAATATCTGCACACAATTTCAAATGAAATGTATGAACGACAGGGAATACCAGTTTCTCAAGGAATACTGTTCCATTATGAAGCCTTTCACAGTTGCACTGGACATCTTATAGGGTGAGGACACATGGGGCGAACCCTGCGAGCTAGTTCAGGCAGTCAACTCGAGCACTTATGCTGCATTCATACATAACGCCCCCTTGCCACTCTACAACCAAACAAACAGAGTCTCCTTAATATGCCGCTCTATTTAACTTGCCAGATCTCTCTCTATGCTTGCTGCTGCTATTGCCGCAGCTACCTCTACGTCGCTGCTGCTTGCCTGCTGCCACTGCTGTGTTCACTTGCTATTGCTGCGTTCATGTTCCTGCTGCTGTGTTTCATGTTGCTGCTGCTTGCCTGCCGGTGCTGTCCTGTCTAATGTCTATTGCAATCTCCGACTCTGGAACCAAATCATCATACGTAAGAAGCCGTAAGAAATGCCTCATTCCCGAAACACAGGCTAGCTCAGAGCATGGTTCAGACGCCGCTGTAACGAGCCACAGCTCCCGCACGACACACATTCAGGTGTCCCTTCCGTCCTCATCTGGAGTAGCTTTTAATATCCTTTGGGCCAGAGGAACGGTGTCTTTTCTCCGCCCGGCACCATGGTTCACCTCTGATCTTCGCACAATGAAGCAAACTGGTCGTCGGTTGGAGCGGCTTTCCAGACGAACTGGCCTCACCGTCCACCGTATGGCCTTGGTTGACCATGTAAGGTCCTACAAGGAGGCTCTCTCCAAGACCAAGACCGCCTACTACTCTTCCCTCATCACCTCACAACAAAATCACCCCAGATCCTTGTTCTCCACCATCAACCGACTGCTCCGCCCCCTCCCTGCCACGCACACTGCTGAAGCTCCTGACCTCTGCTCCAAATTCCTCAACTTTTTTCAGGCTAAGGTGATCTCCATTCATCAACAACTCCTGGTGCCCGCCCCCTCCCCCTCTCTGCACTGGCCCCTGACACAGAAATGCACACTCCCAGCTCAACCCCTCAATCCCCAATGCTCTCTCTCCTCCTTCTCCCCAGTGGATGTTCCACTGGTCTCGAAGCTGGTGACCAATGCTAAGGCCTCCACCTGCTCCCTTGACCCCATGCCCACGGTGCTGGTCAAGGCCTGCCTTCTCACCCTCTGCCCCATCATAACAGACATCATCAACTCCTCTCTGTCATCTGGAATAGTTCCCTCCTGCTTCAAAACCGCCTCCATCACTCCCATCCTCAAGAAGCCTGGTTTGGACCCTGAGGAGCTGAACAACTACCGACCGATCTCCAACCTTCCTTTCCTTAGCAAAACTTTGGAAAGAGCAGTTGCCGCCCAGCTTCATCAACATCTGTCCAACCATGAGCTCTACGAACCCCTACAGTCAGCCTACAGAGCACATCACAGCACAGAGACCGCCCTCCTCAAGATCACTAATGACCTCCTTCTCGCTGCTGACTCCGGACAAATCAGTATCCTCATCCTCCTCGACCTCTCTGCTGCTTTTGACACTGTTTCTCATACATTCCTCCTGAAATGCCTCTCTGACAACCTTGGCATCACTGGCACAGCTCTGTCATGGTTTCAGTCCTATCTCTCAAACAGGTCTCAGTTTGTTAGCATCAGCGGCTCATCCTCCCCCTCGGCCCCAGTCAACCATGGTGTCCCCCAAGGCTCCGTGCTTGGTCCCCTACTTTTCACCATTTACATGCTCCCCCTTGGCCAGATCATACGTCAATTCGGTCTCAATTTCCACTGCTACGCTGACGACACTCAGCTCTATCTCAGTACCTCACCATCCGCCCAGCTACCTCCACAGTCTTTGGTCAATTGTCTCCATGCAATAAAAACCTGGATGACAGCAAATCTACTCAAACTCAACAGTAAGAAGACTGAGCTCATGGTTGTGGCCCCCAAAGCACTGCTCCGGAAGGTTGGGGATCTCCTCCTCCACATTGATGGCTGTTCCATCTCCCCGTCTCCCGAAGTCCGTAACCTGGGTGTCATCCTTGACTCCACTCTCTCATTTCAGTCACATATCAAATCCGTCACTAAATCTGCCTTCTATCACCTCAGGAACATCTCCCGTCTACGACCATCACTCTCTGATTCCGTGGCCGAGACCCTCATCCATGCATTTGTCTCCTCCCGGTTGGATTATTGCAACGGAGTCCTGTTCGGGGTTCCCAGTAAAGCCCTGGACAGGCTCCAGTATGTGCAGAACTCAGCTGCCAGGGTGCTCACTCACACCAAGCCCTGGCAGCACATCACCCCCACCCTGATCCACCTCCACTGGCTCCCAGTCAAGCACCGTATCACTTATAAACTCCTTCTTCTGACTTACAAATCCCTCCATGCCCTCGCCCCCCAATACCTGTCTGACCTTCTCCGCTACCACACTCCATCCCGGAACCTAAGATCATCTGGACAGGATCTCCTCTCCACCCCCCGCACCAGGTTGCGGACTTTCGGTGACAGAGCCTTCAGTGTGGCATCCCCCACCCTCTGGAACTCTCTCCCCCCCCAAATCCGCAGTGCCCCAACCCTGGACAAATTCAAAAAAGCCCTCAAAACGCACCTTTTTACTAAGGCTTTCCCCACTGTTTAGATAGTTTAATAGGTTTATTTTTCCGCTACATCCCCCCCCCACCCCCCTTAACCTGTCTGCCTCTTTTCCCCTACTCCCCCCCCCCCCCTACCCGAATTGTAAAGCGACCTTGGGTTTCCTGAAAGGCGCTATAAAAATATTATTTATTATTATTATTATTATTAGGAAGTCCCGAGTTCTACGCCAGCTCCGGTAACAACCCCTCTCTTGTGTGTCAGCTAAGAGTCGCACTGTCTCTCGGTCGGCAGGTATTTAAACAACAAAAGGCAGGAGCAAGCTGACTCCGGCATTCCCTGCCTTCCTGTCCTACCTTCTCGAAGTAAAATCAGCGCTTGAAGCCTTTAATTCCACGATATTCCCGTGAACAAACTCGATTTCCTCTGCCTGCAATGTAAACAAATGTTTCTACTTCCGGGTTCAACCACGTTGTGCCGCTGACGTCACACCCCCGAGGATTCTGGGAATTGGAGTCCCAGATCCAGTCACAAGTTCTAGCTTCCTGCCCCAGGGTGCGAACTGCAGGGGAGCAGGGGGAGCTATAGCTCCCCTAGTGGTGATATGAGCTCCCCTGGGAACATGGTTTGTCAAATTTGGGGGGAGCTCTCTAAAATACTGATATGATGACCAAATAAATTCCATTTTGGGCATGTTTTTTTTTTCAAAGGTGTAAATAAATGAAATAAAATTATATTTAGAGTTTATGATTCATGAAAAAAGTGTCGCCTGCTTGCACGCTGCCCGCAGCTCCACCCACTACCCACTCACTCACAAGCTCGTTTAGTTAGCACTGCATGTTTACCAGGCATTGTTGCTGCTGCTGACATGTCGAAAAGAAAAAAACGACTCACCATGGGCAATTTCTTTAAAAAGACGGCCAAACAACCTGATCAAGAAGACCAACCGAATGTAGCTGGTGGTAGCCCATCGTACGTTGTGATTGCTGCTACAACAGAACCGAGAGAGGAGGGAGCTAACGTCAGTGCTAGTGCTAACTTGACAGCTAACGTTAACTTGGGGGCTGAAGAGACACAAGAAGACGAGCCAAGAGAAGCTCACTTGATGACTACAACTACCATAGTAGAGGTCGAAGGAGATGTGGAAGAAGATGATGATGCTGCTGATGACCACCCCACCTGTTCTTCCTCTTCCTCCCTGCCTGCTGCTCGAGATGGGGGGGGCGAAGTTGCTGCGGTGGTCCCACGGCCGCCGGCTGGCTGGACCAGCCAGTGGAGTGAGTGGATCACATTTTTTAGTCATTTTAAGTTTATTTAATTAAACAGTCAAACCTTACATTGGTGGTCCGTGGATTATTTAATATCAAGTTGATTGAAGTTTGCGTAGCCCATAACTGCAGTTGATCCTGCATATCTACAATGTCCTGTAACAACAGGAAACTTGTCAATCATGGAGTCCCCCAAGGCTCGGTCACCTCCTATTTACAATATACATCCTTCCGATGATATCATCCGCAGCCATGGTCTCTGTTTCCACTCCTACCCTGACGACACCCAACTGTACATCAGCACAAAACCCTCTGCCCATCTACCCCCTCAGTCACTAATCAACTGCCTCCACTAAATGAAAACCTGGATGACCACCAATCTACTCAAACTTAACAGTATTAAAACTGAGCTCATGGTTGTGGCCCCCAAAGCACTGCAGGAAGGTTGGAGATCTGCTCCTCAACATCGACGGTTCCATCTTCTCACCATCCCCTGAGGTCCGCAAACTTGGCGTTGTATTGGAGTCAACCCTGCTGACATCCGTAACGCCCCTTCTCTGAACATCTTCAAATCAACCCTGAAAACTCATCTGTTCAACAAAGCCTTCCGACATTAACTCACTCTCCCCCCCTGCAATGTAACACTTCCATTTCTGCCCCCTGTTTTATGTTTTGTCCTTATATGTTTCTTTGTTAAGCGATCGTGGGTTGATGAAAGGCACTATATAAATTAAAGTTATTATTATTCTTATCACACAAGTCTTTAGGGTGGTATAAACATAATGACTAACTAAAAACATATATTTTTATTTTTGTTTTATTGTGTGGCCTTTGTAGAGGACATCGGGAGGGCATACTAAGAAGCAGGATTTTCGCTTAGCCGGCTAAATTCAGGGAAAACTTCGGTCCTACGAAGCTGGTTCTCTTTGTAGCAGGCTAGATCTCCATGGTAACTTATGCTTAGCTGCTAACCTGGTCGGCACCAGGTTAGGTTGCAGGCTAAGAGCTCAACTCAACTCCTGCTGACCAATCAGAGCTCAGTGTGCGGAGTTTAAAGCGATCAAGTCATGTTACAGGAGAAAGGAAATACAGAAAAGCTGCCGTTGCAGGAAAGACGGCCGGCAAAAATCACCGATTGTGTGAACGTGAACATTAATAGAATATCACCTCCCATCTTCTGAGCAATCTGACTATTATAACATTAGCGTTAAGAAAGCTTACTTAAATATCTGCCACAACATAAGTAACCGGATCAGAGTAACATTAAGTAAAGTCCGCGGCATATCACTTATAATGTATCATATATTTTCTTATCTGAGTCAGCTGAGCCGTATCTGGCCGTGCAACACTCACAGTGTCACATAGGCTACTGTATGCAGAAGTATTATTTTAAGCAACACATTAAGTTGACGAAACACTCGAGACAAATGTAATTAAAGTCAGATCCACTCGTGTTTTAGACGGGGCAGTGATATCATAAACCTGTTAATGTATGCATTCAAACACTTTTTCTTTTAATAATAATAATAATAATAGATTTAATTTTGTTAGCGCTTTTACAGGTGCTCAAAGACGCTTTACAGATATAGTGAAGGGAAAAGGAAGGAACAACAAATACATATATAGTAAACAATCACACATTAAAAGCCAGATTGAAGAGGTGAGTTTTTGTAAGTTTTTTGAAGGTGGTGAGGTCAGTGCAGTCTCTGATGGGTTGGGGGAGTGAGTTCCAGAGGGAGGGGGCAGCGACGGAGAAGGCTCTGTCCCCCCAGGTCCGGTGATTGGTGCGGGTGGGGATGGATAGGAGGTTGGCTTCTGATGAGCGGAGGCAGCGGGAAGGGGCGTGGTGTTTCAGCAAGTCTGTGAGGTAGGGGGGGGCCTGATTGTTGAGGGCTTTGTGGGTAATGAGGAGGACTTTGAAGTTGAAGTTTTACCAGCTGTATTCACCTTGCAGCTACAGCTATGTGGCTTTTATCCTGGATAAAGTGTTTAAGTCATGGATGTTTAAAGTTTAACTTCTTCATATGTCTAATATTATAGTTGACCTTTCATTCAGGAAGTATGACGCTGCGCTGTCAGTATGCTTCTCCATGTTTGTGATTGGTCGAATACTCCAAATACCACCCCTTTCATGTGAACGCGCACCTAACTAGATAGGACACGGCTGGCTTGAGCGATCCACTTGATAACTCGCGTCGTAGTACCGTTTAGCGAGAGCGCGTATGTTTTGGATTTGGCCAACCGGCTAACTCAAACATATCCAGGTTAGGCAAGGCAAGGCAAGTTTATTTATATAGCACTTTTCAACACAAGGCAATTCAAAGTGCTTTACAAAAAAAATGAAAGACATTAAGAAAATGGCATTTAAAATCAGTCATTAAAAATAAAAGCTAATAAAATAAACATTAAAAGTTAGGTTAGGTTGAACCAGCTTCGTAGTACAGGCCCCTGGTGTTAGTTATGCGAAGCATAGTATACAAACAACATTAACATACAAGTACATTTAGACAACATTAGAGCACAACAACTTAATGCAACAAATACTGAGCCCTCATTTGTAATTGAAATGCAGAGATACATCTGACACTTGAGGCACTTGATGTATCTTTTCCCACTGCATTCGTCTGCCATGAACCCTACAGAAACCTACGTGTTAGTTTTGGCCTATAGTGGACTCCATTTGTGTTGTGTAAAATGGGGGAAATAAAAAGTTAGCAAATCCCCATGTCCTCTATATATATGACATTTATAAAAACATTTAGTTTTAGGTCAAATAATTATTACACTGCTCGGAAAAGTCACTACACTAACTCATATGTTCCCATACTATAATTAATTAAAAATATTGAACTCACAACACTGGTAAATTACAAAATTACAAACTTAACATTTTTCTTTTTATAAATAGTGCTTGTGTTGATGGACGCCATTTTGAAATACAATGAAATTATCTTTTTCAAAGCCACACCCCCACATATGTCAAATGTTTGAAAAGCCCATGATGTCCTCTGTGGAGTACAATTGGATGTAATACTATGGCATGTATAACCTCAAAGTAATGGACCAAAAACCAATGTGCACCACAGAGGACAACATTAATGGGTGGATATAGAAAAGCAAGTCGTGAGGAATTTGTTTTAACTCCCTGTCCTGCTAAATAGTTCTTTAACTGATTCTGGCCGCACCAGGAGTCACACATCATGCAGGCATGATGTCATATGTACACTGTAAAAAAAGATCGTAATTGTACAGGAAATAACTGTACATTTGTATAGTAATTATCATGTTTTTTTAAATAACTTGCAAAATCCTGTAAAATGACAGATATTAACTATAAATTAACAACACAAAACATTATTTTAAGTATTTTGACAATAACAACAAATAACGTTTATTTCCTTTTTTTTACAGTAAATGTACTATATAATATTTACAGTATTTTTGCACTTTCAGAAAATACATGCATATGTACACTGTAAAATATTACCATGATTTCACAATATTTAGCTATAATATTGTACAATAAATTACTGCTTTACCACATTACAGTCTTTACCTGTAATGTTCCCAATATAATACTGTCATTTTGAATTTCACAGCAAAATCAATGCAGGCACAGTTAATTACTGTGAATGTTTTTCCCGGGTCGCCGAGGGTGCTGGCGTTGTTTGTTCGCCGCTCCTCCGCCCAAATATAGTTATTTAGTCCAGATCAAAACCTCTCCTGTCTGGCTCTCTACTTTTTAAACGTCAGTCATTAGCAAAAAAATAGCAGCATCTCTATCTCAAATCGACACAGATAAATGTGTTGTCATCTCCTACCTGCTGGCTCTTTCCTGCTCACGGGTCCCTAGCCCGCTAGCCCGCTAGCATTATCGGACCTAGCAGGCTCCTCGGCTCCCTGAAGTCTGCTGAGCTAACATTTCTGTCTCCACCCCAACTCCACCCTAACTCCGCGACTCGTGTGGGTCTTCCCATCCCGCTGCGATAAGCCGGCTTCCCCGCTGACATCGTCTCTCCCTGCCGCCTACAGCCGGCGGCTATCAAGCTAGCTAACCAGCTAGTAGGCTGGTCACCCGGCTCCCACTCTGCACCAGGCTGTCAGCACCTCCTACGATTCTCCTCTGGAAACCACTGGAATTATTCTCCTGATATGCTGTGGATTATAATTCTCATTTTATCTGGACTCACACCGCTCCTTCTTCCACGGTCATCCGGCTCCTGGTCTCTGCTGCCCGGGTCCCCAGCATTAGCTAGCTCCGTGCTAGCGCCACTTCACCGGTCCATGCCGCCGCTCTACTCCCTGTCAGATCTCCGCTCCTTCAATAACCGCCTGCGTCCGGACTGCATGGACATCCTCGCGGATTATGAAATACTCCGCAAACGCCGTCCTTCACACAGAGGCTCTGGCCGTAAGTTTTTATTTCATTCCACGTCTCCACACTCCATCCCGTCCATTCGGTCCTGTCACACGCCCACACTACGCCATCACAACAAACAACACGTGAATCTGACCAATCTCCTTCCACTCCCCCGGTCCACACAACCCCCCCCAATGCAACGCCACCTCAGAGCAGCCCTGCTCAACACACGCTCCATCCACAATAAAAGCCACATTCTAAATGAATTCATTAAAGACAATAAACTGGACTTTCTGTATCTGACCGAAACATGGCAAAAACCCCTGGACTATTTTTCTTTAAATCAAATCACCCCAGCAGGATTCACATACATTGACAAACCTCGCCCACAAGGGCGGGGTGGTGGTATAGCTGCTATTATCAGAAAGGAAATAAAAGCTACCATAATACCCATCCCTGATGTTTCTTCATTTGAACACCTGATCTTTAAACTATCTGGTCCCACTCCCCTGGTCACAGCCATCATCTACCGTCCCCCGAAGCCAAACCCCTCCTTTCTCTCCGACCTCTCTGACATTCTCACTCAGCTTTCTGCTATATCCCCATCTGTTCTCCTCTTAGGTGATTTTAACATTCATGTTGACGACCCGACCTGCAAATATGCCTCTGAATTTAAGGAAACCCTTCACTGCTGCAACTTCTCTCAACACATCAACTTCCCAACACACAGCCGTGGTCACATCCTGGACTTGGTCTGCTCCACTGGTCTCACCATCCATCATCTGTCCAGCTTCAATCTCCACATCTCTGATCACCTGGCCATCATCATGGACATCAACATCCCCATCCCCGCCCAAAAGCAAAAACGCACAATAACCTACAGAAATCTCAAATCCATCTCACCTTCAGCAATCACTGCCTCCATTACCTGCAAGATGTCTGTCTCCCCCTCCCCACTTTCGGAAAACCCATCTGAACTTGTGGACTATTATAACAGCACCCTCTCCTTCTGTCTCAATGAACTGGCCCCCACAAAAACAAAAAATGTCTCTTTCATACACTCCGCCCCCTGGTATACCCCCGAACTCCGCCAAATGAAATCAAGGAAACGTCAACTTGAACGCCAACACAAGAAAACCACACTAACAGTCCATCTTCAAATCTACAAAGACTATCTCCAGCAGTACAGTAACGCACTCAAAGCAGCCCGGTCTAATTACTACTCACAACTCATTCAGTCTGGCTCCAGCAATCCCAAGCGTCTGTTCTCCACCATCAGCAAACTTCTCAAACCCTGTGACAACGCCACCTCATCCTTCACCACCGAACGATGCAACTCCTTCCTCTCGTTTTTCCAAACCAAAATCAGCAACATTTACAGCAATCTGACACCCTCATCAGCACCCCCCACCTTCCCTCCTGCCTCCCCCCCCTTCACCTCACACCCCCTGTCCCACTTCTCCCCTGTGACCCCCATGCAACTGTCCGACTTCATGACTGGAATTAACTCCACCTGCACACTTGACCCAATGCCCTCCAAATGTGTTAAAGAGAGCCTCCCTGCCATCTCCCAACTCATCGCCACCATCATTAACTCCTCCCTCAGATCTGGATCAGTTCCCCCCTCTCTCAAACTGGCTGCTGTCACACCCATTCTCAAAAGACCTGGACTCACACCTGACATCATGTCCAACTTCCGGCCCATCTCAAATCTCCCCTTTCTGTCAAAAATACTTGAACGTGTCGTTGCCTCACAACTTAAAGCCCACCTCAGCTCCAATGATCTCTTTGAGCCATTTCAATCCGGTTTCCGATCAAAACACAGCACCGAAACAGCTCTTCTCAAAATCACAAACGACCTCCTCCTCTCCTCTGACTCCGGCAACCTTAACATCCTCATCCTCCTCGACCTCACCGCAGCATTCGACACCATCAACCACGCCATCCTGCTGTCCCTCCTCGAATCATCACTCAACATCACCGACACTGCACTCTCCTGGCTGAAATCCTACCTCACCGACAGACATCAGTTTATCAACATCAACAACTGCACCTCCTCCACTGCTCCTCTGTCCCAAGGTGTCCCCCAGGGTTCGGTGCTTGGCCCCCTCCTCTTCATCCTCTACATGCTCCCCCTTGGCAAAATAATTCGTCGCCACAACCTTCAATTTCACTGCTACGCCGATGACATCCAACTTTATATCTCAACAAAAACCATCACCCCCACAACACACTCCACTCTCACCAACTGTCTCTCAGAAATAAAAGCATGGATGCAAACAAACTATCTCCAACTGAACAGTGCCAAATCAGACATCATCATCATTGGCCCCCCATCCCGTATCAAAGACATCCAGAATTTCAACTTCACCATTGACAGCCACACTCTATCTCCCCCCCCCTCACATCCGCAACCTCGGAGTCATCTTCGACAGTCAGCTCAAATTCAACCACCACATAAATCACATCACCAGGACAGCCTTTTTCCACCTCAAAAACATTGCCCGTCTCCGCCCATCACTCTCCTCCTCTGCTGCTGAAACCCTGATTCATACATTCATCACTTCCCGACTCGACTACTGCAATAGCATCCTCTACGGCATACCATCCAACCTAATCAATAAACTCCAACATATCCAGAACTCTGCTGCCCGCCTCCTCACCCACACCCGCTCCCGAGACCACATCACTCCCATCCTCCAGAACCTCCACTGGCTCCCCGTCCGTCAAAGAATCAACTTCAAAGTCCTCCTCATTACCCACAAATCCCTCAACAATCAGGCCCCCCCCTACCTCACAGACTTGCTGCACCACCACGCCCCTTCCCGCTGCCTCCGCTCATCAGAAGCCAACCTCCTATCCATCCCCACCCGCACCAATCACCGGACCTGGGGGGACAGAGCTTTCTCCGTCGCTGCCCCCTCCCTCTGGAACTCACTCCCCCAACCCATCAGAGACTGCACTGACCTCACCACCTTCAAAGCACTCACAAAAACTCACCTCTTCAATCTGGCTTTTAATGTGTGATTGTTTACTATATATTTATTTGTTGTTCCTTCCTTTTCCCTTCACTATATCTGTAAAGCGTCTTTGAGCACCTGGAAAAGCGCTAACAAATGAAATCTATTATTATTATTATTATTAATGTACAGGATAAATTATTACCAGGATTTCACAACATGTTACTGTATTATTTCACAGTAAAATGCTGTATTCAGACCATCCTCTGTGATAACCAGGTGATAACACAACAAATGACATGAACCGCGCTGCATTGTGGGATTGCAAAAATATTTAAAACGGCAAGTAACTGCTGCGTTGGCGCCAAGCAAAGAAGAGAAGCACGAGAAGACTACTCTAATAGGTAATGCAATGCATTTTGCTCCCCTTTACTTAAATGAAAAGGTGTGCTTTTATTTAGACTTGCTCCAGTTTTGTTTAATGTCATTGCAGACAGTCTGAAACATTTAATGTGGAGAAAGACATTTATCCTCCTGAAGGGCGGGGACATTTTGAACCTTCATGTAAACAAATGCATGCTGCGCCCCGTTGCCAAACAACACTTGTTTGATGTCCTTTGATAAGCAGGCTGTTATATCATTAGCCAGAACTAGCTAGATCGGATAGATATGGAAATAAACTTGACTGAAGTCCAATCGGACGCGAGAGAGAGAGACATCACAGATCAGATCAGCTGCTGCTGACGGAGACACACCTGCAGCGCTACATGATGCAGAGTGGCTATGTTGGTCCACAGGGCAACATGTAGTATATTCACAAATAACCCTCTCAAGATGTGACATGGATACAATATTTGTTCCTATTGATTTCTATGACCAGTGTCCATGTCACGTGATCGCAAACTTTCCCAGTGAGAAAAAATAACATGGCGGACACCCGATTTATTTTGAGTGGAAATCCTAAATTGTAGGATAGTTTGGCCATTAAAATGCTTTTTGATTACATTTTTGGCAAGAAGTTTATATTGTACTTTTAAAATCTACATCCAGTGGATGTGTAGGATCCATAGTTTGATAGATATTACGAAGATTATTTTAGCTCCATGTTTTTTTCTCTAAAATATTGTATCCATGTCACGTCTTTTGTTGTGACTATACTACGTTTTGCCCTGTCGACCATCGTAGCTATTACACATTTTTTGTGAGACTGGACGGGCTGTCAGGAGAGAGAGGGAGGAAAAGAGAGGCTCCGTTTATTATTCGCTTGTTATTATCCAAAGTTACTGTACACTTTTGAATAATGTAGTTCATCTACTTTAATTAGGTTGTTTAATATAGAGTCGTTATCAATTTGTTTTAAAGCTCAATAAATAACAAAGAAGACCTGACTGGCACTTTTCTCATTATGTTCGGAAAATAAAAAATGATAACGGAAACTCTGCTGATGTTGTCTGTTGCACCGACTGCGACCTTATTGTCCCTGATCTTTTGTCTTATAACATTTAAAATGTGTATATGTGTATATGTTAATGTGTTTTTTCTCTGATCCCAGGTTTCACATTGCTGTGTTGCAAAAACCAAAGGCTGCCTTGAAGGGGATAGAAACGTGTTGACTGGACAGTCAAATCAAATCAAGTTTTATTTATATAGCACATTTAAAAACGATGTTTAGTCGAGCCAAAGTGCTGTACATGTAATAAAAACACTTTACTACAGTACAATAACAACAAAAGACAGTCATTGCAACAGCAAAAATAAAACCAAAACACACGGAAAAGTCAGGAGTCGTGCTCCGCTCTAACTAGAAGGCCTGAGAGAAGAAGTGAGTCTTAAGTGTGTATTTAAAAACCCCTAGGGTCTGGGCCGACCTGACATGGAGGGGCAGAGTGTTCCAGAGCCTGGGGCCAGCTGCTGCGAAGGCTCGGTGCCCTCGGGTTTTGAGCCTGGTCTTGGGCACTACCAGCAGCAGGTGGTCAGCAGACCTTAAAGCTCTGGCTGGGGTGTAGCGCTGGAGGAGTTCAGCTATATAGACCGGAGCCAGCCCATTTAGTGCTTTAAAACAAATAAAAGGATTTTAAAATCAATTCTGAACCGAACTGGAAGCCAGTGCAGTGAGGCCAGAATTGGGGTGATGTGGTCACGATTTTTGTGGCCAGTCAGCAAACGTGCAGCTGCGTTCTGGACTAGCTGCAGGCGTTTAATTGAGGCCTGGTCCATATACAGAGCGTTGCAATAGTCCAGTCTCGAGGTCACAAAGGCGTTAATAACCCTTTCCAGGTCTTTAAAAGATAAATACGACTTGGTTTTGGCCAATAGTCTTATTTTAAAAAAGCAGGATTTGACTACGCTGCTGACCTGCTTGTCGAATTTAAAAGTACTAGAGAAGGTCACCCCAAGGTTCGTGACCGAGGGGAGGATGTTTTGTTGGAGGGAGCCCAGAATATCAACCTGGGAGGCTGGAGGTTGGGGTCCAAAAAAGATGACCTCAGTCTTGCTTTCGTTGAGGTTTAGAAAGTTTTTGCTCAGCCAGGATTTTATCTCAGTTAAGCAGTCCATCAACTGTTGTAATGAGTGTGTGACACTTGCTTCGAGAGGGAGATATATCTGTACATCGTCGGCGTAGCAGTGGAAGGGAATATTATGTTTAGTGAGAATTGAGGCTAGGGGCAGTAAGTACAGTAGGAAAAGGATGGGGCCCAGAATCGAGCCTTGGGGAACCCCACAGGTAAGAGGGGCTTTTGCAGAGGAGAAGGCACCTAGCTGCACAGCGAAGCTACGGTCTGTCAGGTAGGACCTGAACCATGCAAGGGCAGAGCCTGTGATGCCAGCGGACTGTTCAAGCCGTGACAGCAGGATGCTATGGTCCACAGTGTCAAAGGCAGCTGTCAGGTCTAACAGCACCAAGACAGCTGGGCTACCTGAGTCGGCGGCTAGGAGCAGATCATTAAAAACTCTTAAAAGGGCTGTTTCAGTGCTGTGCATGGGTTTGAAGCCAGACTGAAACTTTTCGTGGATTCCATGCGTGGTTAAAAAAGACTGCAGCTGGGTGTAGACTACTCTCTCCAGGGCTTTTGATAAAAAAGGTAGCTGGGAAATGGGCCTAACATTTTCGAGAAAGGAGGGGTCGAGATTTTTCTTTTTAAGTAATGGCTTAACCACGGCATGTTTGAAGGCAGCAGGGACACATCCTGAGCTAAGGGAGGTGTTTACAATTAATAAAATACTTGCTCCAACTGAATCTAAAACGTCTCTGAGAAGGCGAGAGGGAATGCTATCTGAGGTGCAGTTTGTCGGCCGCAGGTGCTTGACCACATCCGAGAGAGAAGAGAGGGATACAGGCTCAAAGTGGTCGAGCACAGCAGGGCACAGAAAAGGAGCAGGATCTGGGGTAGCACTAGTGTGAGCTAGCCTAAGAGCAGATACCTTGTCAATAAAAAATTTAAGAAACTTATCACAGAGAGTAGTCGATGGCACAATAGAAGAGACATCACAGGGATTAATGATCGAGTTGAGGACATTAAAAAGAACCTGAGGTTTATGGCTGAGATTAACAGAGAGATGTGCTCTGCTCAGACAGGGGAAGCACGAAGGATTTCAAGGGTGACATGGAGTTTATCCTTTTTCCATTTTCTCTCTGCACGCCTGCAAGCGCGTCTGAGAGCACGAGTACAGTCATTGAGCCACGGCTCTGAGAGCACTTTTGTGCGTCTAAGCGTAAAAGGAGCAACAGAATCCAGTGTTAGTGTGCATGTAGAGTCAAACATGGAGATAAGCTCATCAACATTAAAAGCACAGTTCACATCTAATTTACAGATCGGAGAAGCATTAAAAACATCAGAGAACTGTGAGGCAGTCAAGGGGTTAATCGAACGCACACGACGCGCAGGGGCACGTGATTCGACTCCTGCGGAAGGGATGGAGGTTGTAAACAGAACCGGTAAATGGTCTGAGATACGCGTTGCTGCACATATTTCATCCACAGATACAGACAGTCCAAACGATAATACTAAGTCCAAAGTGTGTCCTTTTTCGTGTGTTGGGCCAGCCACGGACTGAACGAGACCAAAAGAATCAAGGAGATTTAAAAAGTCCCTAACCAGAGGTTTGGACTCGCAACACACATGGACATTGAAGTCTCCGGAGATCAAAACCCGATCATATTTCACCATGATCCCGGACAGAAAGTCAGAAAAGTCATTTATGAAATCCTTATTGCACTTTGGCGGACGATACACGACTGCGCAGAGTATAGGCGAGGCCGGGTTCAGTTCAAAAAGCTGCAACTCAAAGCTAGCATAGGTAGTTACAGGGTGAAGCAATCGGCATTGGAGGCTAGCTCTAAACACTGATGCTATGCTCCCACCAAGGCCGGTGGCACGGGGGGAGCTGAAGAATGTACAGTCAGGAGGAAGAAGTTCAGAGAACGGTGTATACTCGCCAGCGTGGACCCAGGTCTCCGTCAGGAACATACAATCCAGTTCACGGGAGGTGAAGAAGTCGTTTAGCAGGAACGTTTTGTTTGCTATCGACCTAGCATTTAGCAAAGCCATACAAAGTTTTTGCTCCGGGCTTGCCGACGGTGGAGTGCGTCTCAGCTGACGAAGATGTGCGTGTTGAACGCCGCGCGGGCCGGGAGCAGTCAGTCGGGCAGGAGGAGCTGCCAGCGGGCCCAGCAGAGTCCGCAGCTCCGGAAAAACAGGGCGAATCCACCGATTCCGCACATGACGTGCAGCGGGAGGGCCATGACATCTGAGACGTGGATAAGTCCCAGAAGAAGCCGTCAGGTATGCCTTCAGATGGACCAGTGCACCACCACGCCTTCCCCGTCGTCTAAAGCGCTTTCGGCGAGGCAGGATGCAGGGCAACCGGCGCAGGTAGGTGGGTATATCCAACAGTAGAGGGGGGGGGGGACGATTTATGGTTGCCAGATGTAAGTTTGGGCAGCAGTATCAACTCCAGTGAGGGTCTGAGGTGGAGGAGAGTTTGGCGATCATACACGAGCAGAGCAGAGACATTCTGACAAACATAAAACAAAAACAAGATAGCTAAAGGTAGAGAGCTGAGCGAGCGGCGAGCCGACACAGGCGCCATCTTGAATCACCTGACAGTGATGTGAAGCACTGCTGTGCTTTGGAGGTTGTAAGTAGTCTGGTTCTACTGCCTCTTAACTTAACTGTGCCTGCAAGTCACTGTCAGTTGTCTATTTATGCCCCTGTTAGCTAATTTTATGCTTTTGGTGAACAATGTTCCATTGTAAATTTAGTACGTGTGAGCATGTGTTTGAAACTGTTATTCCGTTTATTCAGCACATAAAGCTCCACAGTAATGCTCCCAATCATCGCTATCAATGCGGTGTGCCTGACTGTACTCTGATGTACCGCAAAGCCACTGTTCTAAAAACACATATGTAAAGAGACCACAAAGAACCAAGTTGTTCTCTGCAGCGTACCAACCCATTTAAAACACCCTTAAAGTGTGTGGCTCAGTCTTGTACGTTCAAGTGTGACACTTTAACCTCCCTTGTAAATCATTTGAATTCACACTTAAAAAAAAGATTGGAAACCAAATGCCCATTCAGAGGTTGCGACTGCAGATTTACAGTTCGATCCAGTTTTGCCTCTCATGTTTCCAGGAAACATACAAGTAGATGTGTAGAGGATCTAGATGATTCGGTTCTAGATAATTCTGTTCCCACAGAGCCTTTGAGTCAGCCTGAGCCTAGTCACAATATTTCTGATGAACAACATGAACAAGAAGTGCCATTTGCTGTGGATGAAACCCTCTTTTTACAAAACCTTACACTTCTCTACTTGAAATTACAAGCTAAGCTATTGTTACCAGCAAGTACCATACAAACAATAGTTGAGGACTTTCAAAATGCCCATGAAATTAGCATTCGCTCAACATTTTGAGTCAGAAATTGAAGGTACATAGAATTCCTGAGGCCACTATAAGCAACATTATTGATGAGATGAACAGAGGGGATCTACTCAAGCTCTATAACAGGGGAGTTTTGAGCACAGACGTAAAGAGGAAGGTTGCTTTTAAAAACAGTTTCAACTATGTTGAGCCTGTGCCTTTGTTCTTGGGAAATGATGAAAATGGTACAGAGCTCTTTGCCCAGTATGTACCTGTACAGGAGACATAGGCCGCACTGTTCAAAAGTGAGTCAGTACGAGAACAGTACGCCGCAACACGTTTGCAACCCTCTACTGTTAACCTCTATCAGGATGTTAGAGATGGAGAGGGAGTTCTAAGTAATCTGCTGTTGAAATCTGAGCCTTACTCAGTTGGTTTGATGCTATACCAAGATGCATTTGAGGTTGTTAACCCACTTGGTTCAGGGGGAAAAAAACACAAAGTGTTAACTGTTTACTCAACTGACTGACATTTTGCCACACAATAGATCCACTATAAATCAGATGCAATTTGTCCTCCTATGTAGGGAGCAGGACTTTAAATACTTTGGGATGAACAAAGTTTTTGAACCACTGGTCAAGGACCTGAAAGTCCTGGAGGAGAAAGGTATTGTGATAAATGATGGCAGTGTTGTAAAAGGCACTTTGGTTGCCATTTCAGGAGACAACTTGGGATCACATTCTATTGGTGGCTTTTTAGAAAACTTCGGTCGGGCTAATCAATTCTGTCGCTACTGTGAGGTAGACAGAGCTACATTTATGAGAGAACCACATTTGTGTGGTACCACAAGAACAGCACAATCCTACCAAAGTCATTTGCAAGATATAAAAACCAGTGACATCAACTCAGTATGCGGCATCAAGTCTGACTCTCCTTTTAACCAACTTGGTCATTTTCATGTTTGCCAGCCTGGCCTTCCACCATGCCTAGGCCATGACTTGTTTGAGGGTATAGTCTCTTATGACCTTGCTTTGTTTATCAGTCATTTAGTCAAAGAGAAGCATTTTACTTACCTGCAATTAAATCGGTGTAAGAACCAATTCAAATACCAAGGAAATGATGGCAAAGACAAACCGGCAGACCTCTCTCCTGGCAGTGAGAGATTAAGTGGGCATGCAGTTCAAAACTGGTGCTTCCTTAGATTGCTACCTCTCTTGGTTGGTGGGTGACAGGATTAAAGATCCATGTGATAATGAGGTATGGCAGCTTATTTTGCAGCTGAGAGAGATAGTGGAACTTGTCTGTGCACCAGCCATTACAGCAGGCCAAGTAGGATATCTAAAAGTCCTCACTGAAGAGTACATATACTTTAGGAAAAAGCTCTTCCCTGACCATCCCTTAAAGCCCAAGCATCATTATGTGTGCCACTATCCAGAGCTTATCATACACTTTGGCCCACTTACCCGCCTGTGGACTCTAAGGTTTGAAAGCAAACACACATTTTTCAAGCAGTGTGCCAGAAAATTACAAAACTTCAAAAATCTTTGCAAAACTCTGTCAGGGAGACACTAACTTCTGCAAGCCTATTTGAGTGCAGGCAACCTTTTTCCTCCAACTATACAAGTAGAAAAGGGTACAGAGTTTTATGTAATGTTTATGTTTGTTTTGCTTGGGAACAATGATGAAGAACTTAATGTTGGGAAAATTAACTTGGTCATTGTTCTCCATGATTCTGTGCACTTTGTGACTGAGAAACACACTTTTGTGAAGTTGAGAGACATGGGCATCTACTGTGAATTAGGAGCAGCCCAAGAGGATTATGTTTGTATCAAGCATGGTGATTTGCTTGACTACTATCCTCTTCCAGCTTACAAAGTATATGACCTGTCACTAATTGCTCTCCACCATTCTTTTCCAGAGGCGGTTTAAACAGTCAGATGACAGAAGCAGACAGGACAGTGACTAGTGGAGCAGGCTGTTGAGGTAAAAAGATCCCATACCTAAAGGGGCAAAAGATGTGGAATTAATCAAAGAAAATGAAGTAGTTCTCTTTTTGATATTTTGTAGTAGTTACATAGTTTGATGACACATTTGTTGGTGGCTTATTTGGATTATCGAATTAAGCTTATGGATCACTACAAAATTGCTATATAGTTGATGTAACTTATACCACAACATTTTGGTCATGCATTTAGCAGCCAACCTTAAAGTAGTTACAAAATATGTCTTGGTAAGCTGTATTTAAAAAAAAAAAACAGTACTTGGGAAGCCAGAAAGTTACGAGAGTAAACAGAAATGCATGGTTGATTGTTATTTTCATAGTATTTGTTGGCACTAAGCAATGCATTTAAAACACTAGCCTTATACTTAAAGATTATAACACATACTGTCAGGTGTTTCGGGGGCAAGTGTAGGCTAGTACCAGCTTTTCAGTTGTGATTAATGAATGGAATAATGCAATTGGAAACAAACTGACAGTGACAAGGATGGAATACTGTGCACTGCAGTAATTGATTTATGTTTGACACACTAGATAATGAATCGTGACGACATAAAGGAAGCAGTCTTATCATTTTTACCGGGCCTCTCTGTTGAAACCCTGACTTGCTTGCTGGAAGGGTTTGAAGAGCTTGGGGTGGAGAGCAGGGCAGACCTTGTTTACGTACAAGAGAAGGATCTGGAGAGATACCTTCGACCAATCCAGTGGCGTAAACTGCTGAATGGGCTTAAGAATTAAGGTAAATCCATATTTTGACACTGCCATGGTAAAGTTGAATAAATACGATACAGTTGAAATACCAGTATGAAGTTTTTGTATAATTTTTATTTTCATGACAATTGAGGGGATACACATTTGGTCTTTAAAAAGAAAATGGTACGAATTGCACCTTCTATTCATTTTGTTTTTACAAACTGAAACTTTTTTGGCAAGTATATTTTTTTCATCTACCTCTTGCTCTTCCTTATTTGTTCATAATTATACACTTCTAGGACTTCCAGCAGTCGGTATAGAATATGTTGCTATCGCTTCTCCACCCCTCACAAGTACTCCATATCCCTCATCGTCAAGTTCCGAAAGCACTTTGTCTTCACCCACACGGCCTGGCACATCATGGTATACAGACTTTCGGGTCAGATGGAACGAGATGGCAGCAGCAATTAGAATTGCAGTGGCAGATCAAAAAAGACCATCACCAGGGGACAGAAGAGATATGGTGAAGTTAGTGGTGGACCAAATGTTAGAGCATGAACCCAACCCAACCAGAGCAATGTGTCACAGCATCGCGCGGAGTATTATAAGGGACACACCGAAAAGTTTTGGTGATGTTGGAAAAAAAGGAGACATTCTTGGAGATGGTTGTCACTCTCTTCTTCAGCAAATTAAAAAAAGAGTGGAATACAAAAATAGACAAAATGTTCTTGCACGGCGACGCAGAGAGAGACTGCCCTGCAATGTGGCGGCAGAGAGAGCCAGAGTAATAGCAAGAGGCCCTGTGGATCAATACGGATGTGTGAGGTGGTGTCCTGAAGAACTTCCTGCTGGAGAGACAGAGGCAACCTTGGATGAAATCAAAAGGCAACTATGCAAGATGTACTCAGAGGAAGGGATGGGTGGGTCAGAGAGAGCTAAACCTCTGATGGAGAAGACATACGTTATCCAGCGACGTTACCTTAACAGTTTGCCTGCACCAGACATCGAAGGCATTAAAGGGGAATGGCCTTTTCTCTTCTCCCAAAGAGGCCTGTACTCTCACTTTGGTCTACTGACGGACATTTCCATCCTCATGAAGTTGCAAGAGGCCCTGAACAACAAAGGCAGTACTGTCATTCCGTTCTGCCAGGAACTCAACCGCCATCCAGGAGTGGAGGACGTCCTGGCTAATTACGTGCCAGAGGTGTCAGACAAGGCTGCATGCATCCTTCTGCTCCTAATGGCATACTTCAAAGAGCCGACGAATGCCATCATGCTTGAGACTGATGTAAGTGGTTCAACATATTTAAAAGATGGTTGTGATTGCATTAGATATAACTATATGTTATCTTTCACACTTGCATACATTTAATCCCATTCATTCACATTATGACACAACGTTCTTTTTAATTAACTTCTAAATTAGTGGGACCGGTGGACTGACTCTTATGCACCATGTTGAACCTTTGCTACCATGGATGTTACAGTTATGTCTTATTTTACAGCCGTGTGCCACTGTCGCTGATGTGCAGAGGACAATGGAGCTACCAAGCACCCCCTGCTTGATTGTCCAAGGTACTATTGATATGTCTAGCTACATAAATATACCATGTGGTTATTTAAAAAGTTACTTCATGATCTTTTCACATAACTTGCTGATTTGACACCTTTTTTCCAATACTGTAACTCGTCTCCATCTTTTCTGTTTAAGCACCTTTTAACAGTAGTGCCGGTAGTTGGTATACAGTCAATGGTTTTAGAGATTCCAGATAGTTTTTTTCCGGCATTCCAGGGTTGTGCATTGACTTTGATTTGCTTTGCAACTTTATGAAAATAAAATCTTGGACACTTAAAAATTGTGAGAGCTAAGAAGGGCTTAATGTTCTCTGGCATGAG
The DNA here is from genome assembly GCA_902827135.1 of Harpagifer antarcticus. Lineage (NCBI taxonomy): Eukaryota > Metazoa > Chordata > Actinopteri > Perciformes > Harpagiferidae > Harpagifer > Harpagifer antarcticus. Next base: position 31,865 of record CADEHL010001195.1, on the reverse strand, counting down.
GTGTGCAAGAGATAATCAATTAGATCAATAACAGTGGTCAGTGAGTGGGTCACAGTTTGTGAAAGCATTACGTGCTACTGAACATTTAAAACATTCTTGATTGATTGATTGATTAGTTTATTAACAGCTTGTATATTGGGTACAGTACAGTACAGCTCAAAACATACAATTGTTAAGGGGATGCAGACAAGAGAAAGACTTTCGTCTTGTTTACATCAGGGTCCCCAATTTCCAATTCATCATATCATTTAAGACATGTAAGACATATTTGACAAACAGATGGATTATTTACAATTTACATACAGGTGGTTTTTTACATACAGATTTCTTATTTACAATTTTCATTTTAGATTTCGTTCTAATACATCCTAACCGGACATTTAAGACCAACCAAGTCTACAGATATACAGTTAGTAACAGAGTCTAAAATGCGAGTATATACATAGATGGGGGGGGGAAGCTGTCCATTGTACGACAGGTTGAGATTTGTACCATTACCGGGGCCAGTTTTGCAATGCTCTCCCCCGAAGGTGCTCTTTAAGAGAGGCTTTGAAGGTAAGTATAGTTTTACTTTCCTTTACAGTTGTGGGAAGAGCCACCTTGTTCCACCTTGATGTGGCATAATTGCGAAACGTGTATTCCCCCTTTTTTGTGCCAAATCTGGGTTTCACATGATTTGTGGAGCTCCCTCTGGTGTTATGATCATGGTATTCCTTGACCTTTGGGAAGAACTTTGACATGTACATGGGTACCATAGAGGTGTAGTGGATCTTGTAGACCAGGCCCATTGCAAGAAGCTGTACTCTGTCGTCTACTCTAAGCCATCCTAGGTTGTCAAAGTGGGCAGAGGTGAGGTGGGTTCTAGATGAAAGGTCAAGCAGTAGTCTGACCAGTTTATTTTGTGATGTTTGAAGTTTTATTTTTAGCGCCTTGGAGGTGCTATGGTACCATGACGTGCAAGCATAGTCATAGTACCCTTGAATGAGGGCTCCTGCCAGAGTTTTCAGGGTGTTTTTGTTTACCAGAGAGGAGATCCGGTATAGGAATCTAGTTCTTTGATTGACTTTTTTTATTACATTGGATGCCATTTTGTCACAGGAGAGGTTTGCCTCAAGAATCGATCCTAGGTATGTAATTTCCTTCTTACTTGTGACAATAATGTCGCCCACTGCAACTGAAAAGTCGTCGGATCTGCTGAGATTATGTTTTGAATCGAAGAGAATGGACTCTGTTTTACCCAGGTGTAATGATAATTTATTATCGGCGAGCCAGGTGCAGATTCTGTCGAGCTCGGAGCTGAGGGTTTTTTAAACCTGCAATCTGCTCCTGTCCGAGACCAGCAGGGCTGAGTCGTCCGCGAACAGGAACAAGTTGCAGTCACATGCTGATGACATGTCATTTGCATAAATTAGGAACAGTAACGGACCTAATATGCTTCCTTGTGGAACACCACAGCTCACTGGGAGGGGGGGGGGGGGACAGAGTACCGTTTACCTCCACCATCTGTTCTCTCCCCTCCAGGTAGGATTGCATCCAGCTCACCGATAGTTTATCAAAACCAATTGCTTTCAGCTTGTCAATCAGAATGGGGTGATTGACAGTGTCGAAAGCCTTTTGTAGGTCCAGCATCACCATGCCGCAGTACTTGCCCTCGTCCACCTCTTGTTTGATGTGGTCGCTCAAATAAAGAAGGCATGTGTCAGTGGAGTGGGATGTTCTAAAGCCAGATTGAAATTCATAGATTAGTTTCTTTTCCGCGAGGTACTTTTCGACCTGTTCATACACTATTTTTTCCATGACTTTCGAGATGGAGGTAAGTATAGAAACAGGGCGGTAGTCGCCTAGGTCCAATTTGCTGCCCTTTTTGTGCAGGGGGGTTACTCTTGCAATTTTGAAGTCTCTGGGTACTTTTCCCTGTTTTATGGAGAGGTTAATTATGTGAGCTATGACTGGTGAGATGGTGGTTGCTGTGTCTCTGAGGAATTTGGAGGGGATATTGTCGTGCCCAGTGGCCTTGTTAGGTTGGAGGGCGCTCAGTTTAATGAGTACCTCTGCTGTTGTTACCCTTGCTAGACTGAAATCATCTTTGCGTACCCCTAGGTTTTTGTAGTAGGTCATGATGTGATCTACTCCAAAAAGCCCTGAGTGAGAGGGTAATTTATTTACAAGAGTTGTGGCTATGTTTGTGAAAAAAATGTTCAAGTACTTGGCCACATCCAGTTTGTCTGTGATGAGCCTGTTATCTGTCTTTATGTTTACGTTCGAAAATCTGGTTTTGAGTTTTTTACTGCAGCCAAGCTGGTTATTGAGTAATTTCCAAAGTTCACGGGGTTTATTTTTGTTTTCCTCAGTTTTGAAATTGATGAAATTCTTTTTGGCAGTTTTGATCATGGAGCTTACGTCATTTCTTAGTCTGTTTCTTTCAATTTTTAGTTCAGTCACGTGGGCCTGGAGTTCACTGCTCGTGCTTTTGGATAGCATTGACTGACTTTTATGAAACTCAGAGCATTTTTTTGTCTCTGGTTTTCATGGCGGTCAGTATGCCGGAGTGCATCCACGGCTCAGCGCGATTTTTTATCCTGGTTGTTCTTAGGGGGGCCAAATCATTGAGTATTGCAGAGAATATTTGTTTTTGAAACCAAGCCATGTTTCTTCAACTTGTGTACCACTGAGCTCAACTGACCAGTCCAGGCTCTCCAGTTCTAGGTTAAAGGCCTCGCTAGAGTAGTTTTTGAGGTCTCTAGATATGACTGTTTTGTGACAGCCGGCCCTTTGTTTTAGCTTTTTGCGGGTACAGAATATCATATAATGATCACTTAAACCGCATGCTATAACCCCTTTACTGGAGATCCTGGACTTGTCAGAGGTCAGAATGAGATCAATGGTAGTTTGTGATGTTTCACATACCCGGGTGGGTTGGGTGATTAGCTGGCTGAAGCCGTGCAGATCACAAATCCTACCGAAGGACTTGAAGACGGACGTGTCTTTACGTTGCATATCCGTGTTCCAGTCTCCAACAATAATTGTCTCTACATCCCCCACACCAGCCAAACACCCATCTAATGTATCATAAAAGTCACTCTGTTCCGGTGGTCTATAGATTGTTCCGACTATTACAGATTTAGCATTGTCAAAAAGAATTTCAACCCACACAGATTCAATATTTTCATGATGCAGGTCAGTACGGTTTTTGAAATTGGTGTCTTTATGTATGTACATGCAGACACCACCTCCATTCACGTTCCTGTCCCTTCTCACTACAAGATAATCTTCAATTTCAATCTCTGAATCTGAACTTCCTTATCACCTATCTGTCTCTCCTTGTATCTGCTCTTGCCCCTATCTTTCTTAAAGTTGGATATGATGACACTCTTCCAGCTGCCTTGCTTGTATGTGTGTTTTAGCCAAGGTTGAACATAATCTTTCATCTTCCTCTTTCTCTGACAAAAGAATCAGTCCCGTCAGCACAGCTGTCAATCTACCACCTCCTTTCCCCAGCATATGTCTCAAATAATCCCAAAGTCATACTGCACAGCTCAATCACCCATCATTCATTTGCTATGATACTTCCTGTTTCTAGTCTCTGTCTGTTTCCCCTTTCACTCTAATCATATCCCACCCATTCTGTGGCCTGCTTTACTCCCAGTTTCTTCTCCCTTTTTCTTTGGTTTCTGTCTTTCCGTCTTCTCTATACCCCCCGCTCTCCTCCTCAGAGTCTTCAGTCTTTTCTTTGCTGTGTAACAGAGAGTGACATGTTTGGCAGATATTCTGCTCCCTCCTCTCAAAAGGAATTACTGTCCTGACCCACTTCCACATACAGCCTCTGCCACATCTACATGACCGTGAAACAATTTGTGTCACTGACTGCCAAAGAGAAAGATGTGCTAATTCTGTTTGCCGCATGCAGACACATACTGTACCTGTCATGTAGGGATTAAAGCCACAATTAGCAGTACTATTAAGGATAGGAACACCTTTGGCTAACTTCCTGTAATATTAAATGATGGTTGGCAGATATAGCTTGTTAATCATTCTTTTGAAGCTTTATGCTGCTCTAGATGTTGGTGTGTTTTCATCCCAACTGTATCCCACCAATCATATCCACCTCAGCCGTCTCCTTCCCCACCCAAAATCCAAACTACGCAGCTTCGGGGAAAGAGCCTTTTCTGTTGGAGCTCCCAGGCTTGGAACTCCCTCCCCAAAGATCTCAGAGATTCCGAGACCCTCACAGTATTCCAGTCCCGCCTAAAAACTCTTCTCTTCTCCTCTGTCTAGCCTCCCCATCAATCCATGCCCTTTGCCCCAACCCTCCCTCATACTGTAAAGCGACTTTGAGTCTAGAAAAGCACTCTAAAAATACAATTTGTTATTACTATATACCTAGCAAGAAATGGCAAAACTCATTTTAAACATGACTCATGAAGAAAGTTGAACATTTGGCAGGCAAATCAGAACAGATATTTCTGACAGAAAAATATAAGACAGAAAAATTGTCCTGCTGGATGTGTGACATCCAAGCCAATACAAGGCTCTTTTCTGTGACCATCCTTCTAAAACCACACTGTAAAAACTGTTGCTTTGGTCAAACTTAAAAAATATGTGTCAAGTGGTTTCAAGCAATTTTAAGAGTTTAGTCAACTTTTGCATTTTTTGAGTTGGTGAAACATACTTTTTTCAAATTTTCCTCTACTCAAGATTGTGTTACTTTGCTAAAACTTAAAAAAGATGTGTCAAGTGGTTCCAAGCAATTATAGGAGTTGGGTAAACTCACTAATGTGATTTTTTCTGCATGAGAAAAGACGAGTTGAGCCTACAATAAAAAGTCAAGATATGAAGTGTAACCAATGCAAATAAGAAATTGCTATGATCAATCAATCAATGTTTATTTATATAGCCCAATATCACAAATGTTACATTTGTCTCAGTGGACTTCACAGTTTGTACAGAATATCAGTATGACAATACGTCACCCTCTGTCCTTGGACCCTCACATCGTACAAGGACAAACTTCCAGAGAAACCCCACAGTTTAAAGGGGAAAATGGGAGAAACCTCAGGGAGAGCAACAGAGGAGGGATCCCTTTCCCAGGACGGACAGATGTGCAATAGATGCCGTGTGTAAATTGAAAAGATAATACATTACAACATAGGTAGTCCAAATGTTTGGAAATGTGTGTGTCTATGATAATAAGATGAATCCACAAGGATATCCATCCAGGGCCTATGATCCAGGACCACAGCAACAGGCACAGCCACGACTCACGATCCAGGGCTCGCGATCCAGGACTCAGCACCACAGCAACAGGATCAGCCACGACTCAGGATCCCGGCTTAGATAGAAACCAAAAAGAAATTTGGGGAAGCTGGGTTATTCGGAACATGAGAGTACACAGGTACAGACAGAGAGAAGGAAGAAGTAAGGTCCCCCCCGACAATCTAAGCCTATAGCAGCAAAACTAGGGGCTGAATCTAATCAGCCCTAACTATAAGCTTTATCAAAAAGGAAGGTCTTAACCTGTTAAGGGGGCCACCTGCAATATCTTGCAGAAAACTGTGTCTGAGGGCATGTTCATTTAATAAACTATAAATGTTTTATATCCATGTAACGGAAAGAAACTCATCTAACTGATCATTTTAATATTTTTTTCAAAAGAAAAACCACAATGCTAATGCTGAGCCTCTGAATTAGCAACGAGCGAAAAATGCTAACAGATGACTGCACCGAAATTCACTCACAAAACCTTATTATTTATCTTTGCTGCACATCTCAACCCATCGTTTCACATCGTGAGGGGACACAGAATCGATGGGTACCCTCATTATCACTCAATGATAAGAATTCTCGGAGATAATAACAAGAACACACATCAAAACATATGGAGTTAGTTAGCTAAATACGGCAAAATGGCTCACCTGTGTGGTAGTCTGGTCAAAAGTGGTCTTCAATGGCATTAAAACGATAAAAACAATACTGAAGTTAATCCATAGGTTAATCCAATGTGTCTGTGTCACTTTGAATGATTTCTGATAATCCATGAGCAATAAATCTGCTTTTCGGTTTTGAGATATCAGACCTAGAGACAGATTCTCTCTGGAGCAAAACTGTGTGCGCGAAGCCCCCACCTTTTCGTTTTGCCATCGAAGAAGGGGGGCCAGAGATAAGGAAAATCCACCCAAATGGCCCCAGAAGAGGTTTTTTTTTGCTAGATCTGTCTAAAAAGGTCAAATATCACTTGTTTTGCATCAATCTTGATACAGGGTACGTATTATATGTTGTACTTTGGATTCCTAAAGCGTTTAGTCTACTAACCCATCATCCAAGGTTAGTTTTCACCAGGGGCGTCGCCTGGACCTGGAAACATTCGGGGCTTAGCCCACAGTGGCGACGCTACAGTCGAATTTTCTACTGCATGACTCCCCACACGCACATAAACAATTGCGCCATCTGGTGTCACAAACGTGTGCCTGCATTAGCTTTGTTACGGCAATGGATTGTGGGAGATTCTCATAGCATTTGAGGATCTCTTGAGGGTAAGGTGCCTGTATTATCTCGGTGGACAAAATGTATGTTTTTATTTTATAAGAACAATAACGTACTGTTGTGTTTGTTTAGTTTAATGTTAATTGTTTAATGCTCACAGTCACAGCAACATGTTTTTTGTGTGATTGGCTATTTGTTTTATATGATTTATCAACGTGATCATCAATAGCTAATCTGAGCACCAGAACCCAGCTCACGTGTCCTTTTATGCTGTCCATTGAAATGCAGGTATGTGAGTTTTGTACACCAGTTTATTTATGTTTAATGTTTCACTTTTTTCCACATGATGCCTTGACTACAAAGTCTTCCAAACACTTCTTCATCTGTGTCACAGTTTCGGGAATATCAAGATCATTGCACAGGGCCTTGGTCTTGTCATAGACCTCATGTGCTTTCTCGTTACTTCGGTAACTTTTCAGTGTGTTCTCAACTGCTGTTTTGTAATCTACTGCCTGCACCAAGTAAATTTTTTCTTTCTGCAGGTATTTGTGTAGGCCCTGAGTGGTTGAGAGCAGTGTCTAGAACATGACAAGCATGTAGATGGTACTGAATTGTCAAAGCTTGCTTTCCAGTCTGTTAAGGTGTGTGTGAGAAGCAGGACCCAAATGCAGATTATAGTGACAAAAAATGACTCCTTTATTTCAAGGCTAAATTGATCACAAAGACAGAACAGAACACTCACCGAAGACCAGGACATGACACAAGACGAACCGACAAAGACAGACAGAAAAACCAGCACTTAAATACACACAAGACTAATCACACAAATAAGACACAGGTGAGGAGGGAGGAGAAAACACAGGGACACCAGGTGAACACAATCGGGTAAATCAGGGAGGGAAAACAGACAGAAAGCGACAGGCAGGAACGGGGGGTGAACACTTTACAAAATAAAACAGGAAACCAAAGACAGAAACAGACAGACAAAACACAACACGGACAGATCGTGACAGAACCCCCCCCTCAAGGGACGGATCCCAGACGTCCCAAAAAAAAAAAAAAAAAAGTCCAAAACCTCAAGCAGGGTGGGTGGAGGGGGTCCGGAGGACGGGACTGAGCTGACCGCCCAGGGGCACAGCAGAGGACCAGGAAGGGATCTCGGGCGGACGGCCCGGGGCAAGGCAGAGTTAAAAAAAAGGGGGATTCGGGCGGACGGCCCGGGGGCAAGGCAGAGTCTAATGTGGGGAACTCGGGCGGACGGCCCGGGGGCAAGGCAGAATCCAAGGTGGGGAACTCAGGCGGACGGCCCGGGGGCAAGGCAGAGACCATGGAGGGGCGAAGGCCACAGCGGGCGAACTCAGGGGGCCGAGCATGAGGGCGAAGACCAGACAGCTCCGGAGGCCAGGCAGGAGCCGGTGTCGACTGGACAGGAACCGGTGGGACAGGTGTCGGCAAGATACCCCACGGAAGAGGACAAGGAGTTGGCAAGACCCCCAACGGGACAGGACATGGGGCCGGCAGGAGAGTAGACGACGGGACCTCCAACGAGACAGGACAAAGGGTTGGCAGGACCCCCGGCAGGAGAGTAGACGACGGGACCTCCAACGAGACAGGACAAAGGGTTGGCAGGACCCCCGGCAGGAGAGTAGTCGGCGGGGCCTCCAACGGGACAGGACACAGGGTTGGCAGGACCCCCGGCAGGAGAGTAGTCAGCGGGGCCTCCAACGGGACAGGACAAAGGGTTGGCAGGACCCCCGGCAGGAGAGTAGTCGGCGGGACCTCCAACGGGACAGGACATGGGGTTGGCAGGACCCCCGGCAGAAGACTAGTCTGCGGGACCTCCAACGGGACAGGACACAGGGTTGGCAGGACCCCCGGCAGGAGAGTAGTCGGCGGGGCCTCCAACGAGACAGGACAAAGGGTTGGCAGGACCCCCGGCAGGAGAGTAGACGGCGGGACCTCCAACGGGACAGGACATGGGATTGGCAGGACCCCCAGCGGAACCTCCAACGGTACAGGACATGGGGTTGGCAGGACCCCCGGCAGAAGACTAGTCTGCGGGACCTCCAACGAGACAAGACATGGGGTTGGCAGGACCCCCAGCGGAACCTCCAACGGTACAGGACATGGGGTTGGCAGGACCCCCGGCAGAAGACTAGTCTGCGGGACCTCCAACGGGACAGGACACAGGGTTGGCAGGACCCCCGGCAGGAGAGTAGTCGGCGGGGCCTCCAACGAGACAAGACATAGGGTTGGCAGGACCCCCGGCAGGAGAGTAGTCGGCGGGACCTCCAACGGGACAGGACATGGGGTTGGCAGGACCCCCGGCAGGAGACTAGTCTGCGGGACCTCCAACGGGACAGGACACAGGGTTGGCAGGACCCCCAGCGGAACCTCCAACGGTACAGGACATGGGGTTGGCAGGACCCCCGGCAGAAGACTAGTCTGCGGGACCTCCAACGGCACATGAGTAGGGGCTTGAGTGGGGACTCGAGAGAGGGCTTGAGAGGGAACTCGAGAGGAAACTGGAGAGTTGACTTGAGAGGTGACTCGAGATGGGACTTGAGAAGGGACTGGAGAGGGGACTCGAGAAGGAACTCGAGAGGTGACTCGAGAGGTAACTCGAGAGGGGACCTGAGAGGGGACTTGAGAGGGAACTCGAGAGGGGACCTGAGAGGGGACTTGAGAGGGGACTTGAGAGGGAACTCGAGAGGAGACCTGAGGGGAAACTTGAGAGGGGACTCGGGTAGGAACTTGAGAGGTGACTCGAGAGGGGACTTGAGAAGGGACTCGAGAGAGGGCTTGAGAGGGAACTCGAGAGGAAACTGGAGAGTTGACTTGAGAGGTGACTCGAGAGGGGACTTGAGAAGGGACTGGAGAGGGGACTCGAGAAGGAACTCGAGAGGTGACTCGAGAGGTAACTCGGGAGGGGACCTGAGAGGGGACTTGAGAGAGAGGACTCGAGAGGAGACTAGAGAGGGAATTCGAGAGGGGACCTGAGAGGGGACTTGAGAGGGAACTCGAGAGGAGACCTGAGGGGAAACTTGAGAGGGGACTCGGGTAGGAACTTGAGAGGTGACTTGAGAGGGGACTCGAGAAAAGACTCGAGAGGGGACCCGAGAGGGAACTCGAGAGGAGACTAGAGAGGGAATTCGAGAGGGGACTAGAGAGGGAATTCGAGAGGGGACTCCGGTAGGAACTTGAGAGGGGACTTGAGAAGTGTCTGGAGGGGAGACTTGAGAGAGTTGGTTCGCCAACAGAACACGGGGTGCTGGAGTCGGCCGGTATGCTGACAGGACTCGAGGAGCTGGCGTCGGCTGGAGAGCCAGCAGCAGACGAGGTGCTGGAGTCGGCCGGTACGCCGACAGGACACGGGGAGCTGGTGTTGGCTGGGGAGCCAACAAGAGACGAGGTGCTGGAGTCGGCCGGTACGCCGACAGGACACGGGGAGCTGGTGTTGGCTGGGGAGCCAACAAGAGACGAGGTGCTGGAGTCGGCCGGTACGCCGACAGGACACGAGGAGCTGGCGTCGGCTGGAGAGCCAGCAGCAGACGAGGTGCTGGAGTCGGCCGGTACGCCGACAGGACACGGGGTGCTGGCGTCGGCTGGAGAGCCAGCAGGAGACGAGGTGCTGGAGTCGGGGCCATGACTGATGGGGCTGGTACTTGAGCCGGAACCATGGCTGGAACTGGGGCCGGAACCATGGCTGCTGGAGCCAGAACTGGGGCTGGAACCCTGGCTGTTGGGCGCGGAGCGGAAGCCTGGACCCTGGCTGTGTAAGGTATTTGTGTAGGCCCTGAGTGGTTGAGAGCAGTGTCTAGAACATGACAAGCATGTAGATGGTACTGAATTGTCAAAGCTTGCTTTCCAGTCTGTTAAGGTGTGTGTGAGAAGCAGGACCCAAATGCAGATTATAGTGACAAAAAATGACTCCTTTATTTCAAGGCTAAATTGATCACAAAGACAGAACAGAACACTCACCGAAGACCAGGACATGACACAAGACGAACCGACAAAGACAGACAGAAAAACCAGAACTTAAATACACACAAGACTAATCACACAAATAAGACACAGGTGAGGAGGGAGGAGAAAACACAGGGACACCAGGTGAACACAATCGGGTAAATCAGGGAGGGAAAACAGACAGAAAGCGACAGGCAGGAACGGGGGGTGAACACTTTACAAAATAAAACAGGAAACCAAAGACAGAAACAGACAGACAAAACACAACACGGACAGATCGTGACACAGTCCCTTTGCTAGAGGGGCTGAAAGGCTCCCTAAAGTCTTGATCAAAGCAGGGAGGTTTTTGACATGCCCAGCGAACAAGTTGTTGTTGTCCCCTACCTCTAGCTGTTTCTGAAATGTTTGCAATCTCTGATGGTGGACAAGAGATGTGGAGAAGAAAGAGTAGAGACACTCCAGTATATCAACGCAGGTATGTGAGTTTTGTACACCAGTTTGTATAAGTTTAATGTTTCGCATTGCTTGTGAAAAATATACTACCACTATACGATCACTGATGTTTTGTTGTTGACTGGACACTTATTCTGTAAAAGAGATAGCATGTGAGGATCTCTTAAGCAATGCAGCTCACGTGTCCTTTTTATATGCTGTCCATTGAAATGCAGGAAAGTAATCAGCTCTGAGTGATCTGTTGCAGAGGGGACACTACACCGGAGTTACATAAGCAGAGATAAAGTGCTATTTTGGGGGGAACTCACCTCCTCTGGGGTCCCCCAGGAAGATTTTTTTTAAATATTGAAGTTAAAAGCATCAATTTTGTGCACTTTGAGAGCAACATTAGGATATATGGATACATCTCTCAACACCCATATGTCAAAAATAAATTAAAGAATCAGAAACGGGTTTATTATTTAAAAACACTTCATTTTCCAATTAAATCATAAACTATGTCAAAATATTAGAAGTAGTTAGTAATCAGATTAAACAGAAAAAAGGGATGGAAGGAGGAAATAATAATCCCTCATCACTTGCTGCTTCCCTCATCACTTGCTGTTTGCGGTTGAAATGATCTCTTTTGCTCGCCAAACATGCAGGATGGAAAGCAGTGGTGTCTCACTTGCCTTGGCCCTGTATCTGCAGCAGTGTGCGAAAAAGTACACGTCCCACCGTCCGGGACGTGTTATTTACAATATCGGACAAGTAGATCTTTCAATTGACTTGTCCGGTGGACAAGTGATGTTTTTCGGCCTGATTTATTGACAAATTATTGATACATTCAGTTTACAAAAGGCAGAACTCATTCGCAAATTGTAAGTGTCTGCCATTGTTAGTTTAGAAGTGTTAGTTTCGGTTGTGCTTGTCGATTCCTAAGGAAATGCATCTCGCCGTTTTCTGTACAGTTAGACGGGGGCGGGGCGGAGCGGGGTGGGAAGTGTAGCACAGTGGCAGGGTTGGGAAGCAAAACTCGGTTCCGAGTAGGAACAAATAACAATTGTCCGGTACCGGGATTAATAAGAGTTGTGAGGACAGGAGGCGAGGCCGAGCCCCGAGCCCCGCGGACTGCAGCTCTCTCTATGCTCCGTATCAGCTGATCGCTGCACGGTGCAGCTCAGCGTCTCTCTCCCTTTCTCTCTTTCTACACACAGCCTCATCTTTGTCAAACTTTCTTATGTTCTTTCTCTAACACGTAATGAAGGTTATTAAGCGTTTTAACTCCTATGTTGTTCATATTGACCACCATTTCCTTTATGAAGTGAAGCAGCCTCCCTGTCTGTGTCCTCGCGCTGTCCTCACATCACTGTACCCCCAGACTCGGAGGAGCACAGGGATGTCAGTATTGTTTATGAAGCAGGGTATATAAAGTACATTATTGAAATGAAAATACTATTTATTTACTTTTACAAACAGTGAGCAGCTGGGCAGCTGCAGCATGTGTATTGCAGGACATGTGTAAGCGTGCACGCGTCTTTGAGTTGTAGAAAAGTGCTAGACCTATAGGCTATACATCTAATGTGTCATTATTATTATTATTATTATTATTAGGTTATGTCCTATGTGTTGGACATGTGTGGTTGGACTCTGTCTCACAGGCAGGTTGCAGTGTAACATCAGAGGACACTGGGCCAATTGTACATTCTCAAACTGCACCACTTAGAACTAACTAAACAATGCAGAGATTATTTTTATATCATTGTATTCAATAACCGTAAGAAATTCAACAGTATGAAGTGATTTGTAAATAGGAATACAGATTTGACTTAATGTTTTCATAAATATATTTTTCTCCCAGTTTGTCATGGGACTTATTTACCCTCTCAAAGAACCGGAATCGAGAACCAAAAGTAACCGGAATCGAAAAGCAGAACCGGAATCGTTAAAATCCAAACGATACCCAACCCTATGTGTGATGCAGTAAAAATCTTACTGCTCACTTATGTTAGCGGTGTCATAAAAACCGTGGGAAAATGTAAAATACGATGACGAAGAAGAAGATTCCAGTGGCCCAAATTTTTGTCCATTTTGGACAAGTGAAAAATGTATTCGGACAAGTAAATTGCCAAACTCACTTGTCCATGGACAAGTACTCTCTAAAAACATTTTCTCACACTGTGCAGTCCCTAAATCAGTCATGTTACCCATTGACTCTTGTCTGTTCTGGTGTTCCTGTTCATTGTTGTCTCCATTGTCGTTCTTGTCTGTTGTATCTCCTTCTTGTGTGTCCCTTTCTCCTGTTCTCCTTTCTTCATCCTCTACTCTGTTTGGCTCATCTGTGATGACTGTGTAGGTAAACACAAACAAGTATGTTAGTCAATCAGTTTCCAGCTCTGTCAAATAAATGAATTTAAAGATACACAAATGTTAAAATGAGTGTCACCACACTGTCACAAAATGTAATACTAACCAATTGAAAATAGTTACATTTAGATTGGAAACCTCTTGTAGATATCAGTGTTAAGAGTAGTTATCTGCCAATAGGACATAATCATTCCCATACAAATGCAGTTTGAGTAATTCACTTAATATATTCACTTAACACTTTAATATAGTCATCTTTCTGCATTCAACACTAAGGAAAGCTGTACAATTTGACATGATAATGAGGAAAAAAGGCCTCCGACAATGCAGATAATTTTTTGATCATATCAATTTTAAGATGGGGGTCAAGGCTTAATATTTGGGAGCATAGTGTCACTTGCCCCCTTTCAGGAGCCCCACTGGATTAGCTTTGATCTGAAATATTTGTATATAAAGCTTGTTAGCTGGCTGTCCATCTCATAATGTTCACATAGAAACTAGCTGTCAATAGGAAATATCAATCAGAAGAATTATAATTTCATGCAAAAATCTGTCACAAAAAGAGGTTGCACATTTAAATGCAGGTATTGTTATGGCAACGTCAGTGGCCAAACAGTCACATTTACTGCTGAAAATATGTTCAAACATGCTGTGACACGCAGTATATGCCACCATTTCAGCTGACTTTTCCACAGAAATACCGTCACATAACATCCATATATTTCAGTGCTAGGTTGATGCTTAGCTAAGCTAACTATGAAACACTTTAACTGACAGGACTCCGGATCAACTGTGTACTGTAAGGTAGCTTCTAGCTTCATGTCGAACACTGACAGTAAGTCAACATTTCCCAGAGAGCTTTCTTTTAAATCACCAGGTAACGCTAAAAAACACAACATTTAGATTGTATGACAAAGTGTTTATTTAATATATCTGGCTAGCTATAGCTACTTGCTAACGGTTTAGCTTACCCGCGCGATTCAAAGTAACATCAACGTAGCTATAATTTATGCTTTGCTTACATGTTTGCATAACTTGTAAGTTTACTGACATTTACATACCTTGTTCACCTGGCTCAGGTGGTAGCTCTGGGGTTGTTGTATGAGCCACCACCTGAGAATTGCCGTCTGTTTTATTAAAAAAATGTCTAGTGTCCATCTTCTTCAGAAACTCAGCGTCCGTGGCTGACAGTTTAAAGTTTAAACACTGTCACAAAGGAGAGGTACGTACCTGTCAGCCAATAAAACACGTTTCCATGCAACTCTCTGATTGGTCTGGTGGCTCTGTTGCATTCACTGAACACGGGAACCAAAAAGGTCTGTCAATTTGCGACATTTATATGCTTCACCTGCGAGTGACTTCACCTTTATTTCTCTTGCCTTCTCGGCCACACCTTTTTCCTTTTCGTTTTCTTTGATTTGTACTAGGGCTGTCAGTCGATTAAAATATTTAATCGCGATTAATCGCATGATTGTCCATAGTTAATTGCAATTAATCGCAAATTAATCGCACATTTTTGATCTGTTCTAAATGTACCTTAGAGGAATATTTTTCAAGTTTTTAATACTCTTATCAACATATGAGTGGACAAATATGCTTTAGGCTAATGTTTATTATCATTTGAACAATGACAAATATTCTCATGAATATTAAACAACAACCTCTGAACATTACAAATATTCGCCTCAATTCAACCTGGAACCTCTCTCATACAATAATACAATACAAATGGAGTGTGTGTGTGTGTGTGTGTGTGATGGATCGTTGGAGCTATGTGCAACTCAAGGCATATGCTCGAACGGGAGCTGCCTGGACGCTGCAATCATGTTGCGCACTATCCGTGCTGAGTGTGCTGACTTTTCGTACAATGTCCCGCTGTCTGGCTTCCTGCATAATGTCAAGTGCTCGGCACAGTTGTAGCGAAATGTCGCTCCTCTGTTTCATTTAAAACAGCTCCTTATATCCGTTAGCGCAGCTAGCTAGCACCAGATGCGAACAACAACAATGCACGTAAGGTCTCTCTCTCGCTCGCTCGCGCCACACATACACACACACCCTCCCGGTCCTCCCAATAGCCAGTCAGTGCCTGCCGGTGAGCGTGGAAGTGTGGTCTGCCGCAAGCGGGTGGCAGGAGCGGGGCTGTCAGCATCATCGGGGCTGTCAGCATCAGCGGGGCTGTCAGCATCAGCTTGTAGATGGTATTTTAAACTAGATGCGCTCTGAAACTACGGGGCGGCCGAGGACAAAAAATACACATGCGTTAATCGCGTTAAAATAATTAGTGGCGTTAATTTTTTTTATTAACGCGTTAACTTGACAGCCCTAATTTGTACCCATGTTTTTTCATTCTCCTTGTCTGCCGCAGCGTCTAATCCCTTGTGGCTGGTCTTTTTTCTACGTGTGTGATTATTTATTTTATTTTTTGTAATGTCAAAGTCAACTTTATTATCAACATCACTGAGTGTTGTACAAACAGGGAGACCGACATGCTGTTTCCCACCGTCCCAAAAATAAAAACATATTTAAAAAAAAATATATAAACATATTTATATATACATACGTCGAAAAATAAGAATACATTATTTCAAAAGAAAAAGGCACTACAATAAATATATGATGTGTGTGTAGGGGGGATGTTTTTTATTTATTTTTTATTGAGTCAGGCACAATGAGTTTACATTTATACAGTCAATATTTTTATTTATTTTTCCCCTTTCCCCCCCTCCCGGTCCTAGCTAGTAAATTAAATAACTAACTAAATAAAATAGATACATGTATAGGTAAAAGTAAAGTAATGTAGAAGATAATATTAAAAGAAAATGTATAGATAAGGGAATAAAGAATAGTAACAGTAATACTTGTACCCATATATTCACATATGTATACCCACATATACACATATGTGTGTGTACATACCCACACACATGTACACATGCACATACACATACGTATACAAAGACAGAACAGATAAATAGATAAACAGATAAAATTAATATAACAAAAACAAACAGATAAAAAGAGACACAAGGAAGAAAAAAAAGAAAAAAAAACATACACATACATTCGTAGTTCCCCCCCCTTTCTTCTTAATTTAGTGTCTTAAGTTCAGCTATGTAGGCTATCATAGAGCCTCAGACAGATTCAAATAGTTTTGAGGAGCCCCTCAGGTTATATTCCATCTTCTCCAAGTTCAGGTACATCATTAAATCTTTAAGCCATAGAGATGCTTTAGGTGGTATAGAAGATGTCCATAGGAGTATTCTTCTACGTGCTAAGATAGATGCAAAGACTATACTGTCTTTAGTTTTCCTCTTCAACATTCGGTGGCCAGGTAGTACTCCAAAAATGGCAGTTTCTGCACATGGTGTCAATACCACATCCAAGGCCTCAGTAAGGTGTTTGAAAATGCTTGTCCAGTATCCTTGTAGGCGAGGACAAGACCAAAACATATGAGTCATGTTTGCTGGTGACATGTGGCATCTGTTACAGGTGTCCGTAACATTAGGGTATATTTTGGAGAGTTTAGAGTTGGTGTAATAGATACGGTGGACAACTTTTAGTTGTATAAGATTAAGCCTGGCACAGGACATACTATTGTTCACTCTCGCTAATGCGCCATCCCAGACCTCATCATCTATAGCTTGGACTAGTTCCCCTTCCCAATCTTGTTTGATTTTACCAAGCGATGTTTCTGTGAGACGGGAGAGAGTGTGTGATTATTTGACAGATAAGAACCACACAACTGCATTAGTTCTGTGGTTCTCCAGATTCTACAGGTGGCCAGTAAGAGAAGGCTGAACCAATAGGCTCTGTGCACAAGATGGCGTCGATCAACAACTCCGGCGGGTGGGAGTGAGGGCGAGTACTTCCGGTCTCAACCAACAACAACGGTATGCCACACACACACACACACACACACACACACACACACACACACACACACACACACACACACACACACACACACACACACACACACACACACACACACACACACACACACACACACACACACACACACACACACACACACACACACACACACACACACACACACACACACACACACACACACACACACACACACACACACACACACACACACGACTTGGCAGCATAACATGGATTGATGCCATAATCTGTGGTTGCCACATTTCTCTGGGCTCTGTGACATTGCAGTAGTTTTGGCTCCAGGAGTTTCACACCCTGCTTTCACTTTCTGCTAGCTGTTCCCACACTGGTAAGGGTAGGGTTTCAGGTGAGAGAGACCCATGTGCTGCATTCTTACATCCATCTGATTCAGAACACAGGACAAGCTCCCTCTGATGTTGAATTATTCATTTGTTAACATTGTAAACCACCAGGAAAATATTTCAGTCTGTTTGAGAGGTGAAAATACAGCCATTGGGGGAACCAAGTGTTGTTAAGAAGGTGTGATGGCAGCATGTGTAGGTAAGTGGAACCCAGCAAGAAGACCACGTTAAATCTACCATATATCTTAACTTTTAAATCAGAGTTTCAAGTTAAGTGGAAGAAATCAATCACATCTCAGCCAGTTCAGTTATTTGACCATATATTTAGGGAATAATGTTTTGACTTTATTGCAATGCATGGTCCATTGGTTTGTTCCTCTGTTTTTCTTTGAATGTATCCCAGTACGATCTGTGCACACCTTTAAAACAGGGTTAATTGCAGATTAATTTAACATTTTTCCACATCCCTATTTAGTTTTTAAAGAATTTGAGAAATATGTTGTTACGTAAGTACTTAGACGGTTTTCTGTTAGTTCTACTTGCATGAATTTAAATCATTTATGGAGACATAACTTACCTTTGTTACAGATAAAAGCTTTTAAATACGGCTCTGCATGAGATATCTTTTCATAAATGTTTTGCACAGCCGTTTGACACATATCTTTTGGAGTTAAAGTTTGAATATGGCATAATAATAATAACAACAACAATAACAATGTGCACATTTCTTATCCAACTTGGATATGTATCATCTATGAAAGAAAAAAACGCAAATCAAAGCCTTTTTTTTGCTATAGAAAAGGATTTATAAAAACGGTTATTAAAAAAAAAAGGAGATAATTATTGCCAATAAAACTTTTGAGATTCATACATTCTTGAATTGGTTTGAGAATAAAAGGCACTACAATTAAGTAGTAAACATACAAGGAATTAATAATAATTAAAAAACAACTTATATTTAATCTAATTATTTATGAAATTGTAGTCTCATATACTATACTGAAATAAGGTTGAACAATTTGGGGATTTTTGTACAGTAGATGTTGGCAGCAATCACTCTTGTACAACATTTAACAAACATTCTGTACTATTCCAGCAAGAATGATATAGAGATACCGGGTAAATACAGAACACAATTGGCAGTGGTCTCTCTATAATCTTTTTTGGAAGAAAAAGACATTTGTATAAAACACCATCAATTTCCTAATCTAACCTAAAGACGAATAATAGGGTTGGGAGTTTCCCTAACAGCCCTGTTCTCCTGCAAAGGAGCACGCTATTTACTTCCTGTATTTTACTAGCGTCTTTTGACATGTGAGCAATTGCATCACTCTGTCCACATCTCTCAACATCTACAGCAGGACTGCTGCAGAGAATCCTCTTATCTATAGGGCTCTATTTCCTCTGAATGTTTATACGTTTGCTTTTAAAACCTGGTTGAAATATCAAACTAACTGCTTTCTCAATGTCAATGCAATCACAAGGGTATCACTTTCTCTGGACCTCTCTCTAAATAATTTACCTCCAACCTGCAGGGTACACCAGGATGCACTTGGCATGGTTAATGCTGATCCTATGGATGATGCAGGCTGCTGACTGCTGTCCTGATGTCTGCAAATGCTCCAGGAAGTCGGGTCCAGAAAAGTCAGAGGTCAACTGTCACAAGAGGGGGCTTCAAGCTTTCCCCTCCCAACTGCCCCCTGATGCCTGGATCCTCAAACTAGGTGAATGCCATTTGGTTAATTAAATCATACCCGAAATATTTTTAATTGTCAAGCACTTAGTACCTGAATTCGTCCACGCCCACCCAAGATGGCAGCACGTCTCGTTCTGTGTCCGTATGTCTGTATGACTTGTATGATTGAGTGATTACATCTAAGTTGTCTGGCGAACACTTTCAATTTTTCAACTGCTACATCTCAAATCCTAAATGTAGTAGTGTGACTTAACGGTGGAAATACCCAACCCACTCTCTTCAGGCTGCTTACAAATGACACGACTTTATACATTGGAAATGCGTGCAATAGATATGCAGAAGTCCGATTTTGCGTGCATCACTTCTTTTTGTCCGGTCTACTTTCTCCCTATTTTGTATGTACTCTTAATATTTGTTTGATCACATATAATTCAATAACGTGCTTTAACCACTAGGTGGTGCACACAAGTTACACACAGCATACTAATAATAACTTTGTATTATTATTGTAGGACACTTATGTATGTATAACGTCTGAAGATGTGTAGTTTTATTCATGTTTTCAAATAATTTTACAAGATATTGATATACTATTTCACATGTTTTACTTCTACACATTAATATCTAATTTGTAAAACATCACGGTATAAAGGTATATCCGTCATTTAAAGGTAAGCTATTGAAATTCTGATTCCATAGATGTGTCTCCCTTCACCCAAAACCCCTGACTATTCTTTCAACTCAGTATTTACATTCTTATATTCAAAGAAAATCAGTAATATCTTTGAAGTCCTTTTCTATAAGCTGTGTACCGTTATGGTGTAAATATAACCTATCTACTAGGGGTGTAACGGTATCCGTATTCGTCCCGTACCGTCACGGTTCGGCACATGCAGTCACACGGCGAATACGCCTTTTTTTACGAGTGGGAAAAAAATCTGTCACTCAGGGCAGTATTACACATTACATTACATTGCATTTAGCTGACGCTTTTGTCCAAAGCGACTTACAATAAGTACATACGACCAGGAAGACACAGCCCAGAAGAAAACAGAATCATATAAGTACATCAGGTATCATAGAGCCAAACATTTCAAGTGCTACTCAGCTGGCTATAGATAAGCCAGTCCTATATTAGTATATAAGTGCTTTGTTAGTAATTCTATCGCTCGAAGTGGAGTCGAAAGAGATGAGTTTTCAGTCTGCGCCGGAAGATGTACACTAGATTACACTATATGTAATCTAGGGGGCGGTATTGCGCCTAAAAGCCAGCCGCCCGTAAATAACAAATGAAGAACAAAACACAATAAAACGAACACAATACACGAAGAAGAAAAGTTAGTAGCTATGGCGAGTTCATACAACACACAGCTAGAAGACCCACCTGCTTCTTTTAAATCAGGTGTGTGGGAACCTTTCGGGTTCCCTGTGGACTACAGCAATGATGGGGTGCGAGTTGTGGATCGGACAAGGACGGTGTGTCGGCGTTGTTCGACAGCGGTGCGGTATGCTAGTGGTAACACGTCAAAGATGCTCAATCACATCCGAGTGAGTCTCAGTCCCCAGCGAGAGGGTTTTCTCGACGGCAGGTGACATAGAACCGCCAACAGATCTGCCCTCACTATTGACAACGTAGACAAACTTATCTTTTTGAAGAAAAACTTGAAAATAGAGTAAAGCTTGAGTACCTTTATTTAGGCATAATGGCCTCACACACTCACAAGTTAATTACACATGTTAGACATTGCTCCTAAAGGTACAGATTTTATTTTGTTTTATATTTATCATTGTATTTATTTTATATTTTGACATCAGGAGATGTTATACAGTTCTGTATTGCCTTGTATTGATTGTGATTGAAAAATGTTCTTATTATTTATTTTAATATTTTCAAGACATTCTTTTTAGTTGTACAGCTTATTTAACCTTTTTGTTTGACATCAGCCATTATAAATAATATGGCCATCTGAGTGTGAGTGTTACTGTTTGTGGTTTGTTTTTAACTGTGTAATACAGTTAATGATTCCAAATGTTAGAGTTCCTTATTTTCATACCAAAACTAGCACTACTGTTAAAAATAAATAACAGCAACAAAAAAAATGCATTTGGGACTTTTTTTTTGCTTTTCCTTGTTGTACCGAACCCGTGACACAACAAGGGACCCCCAAACCGAGGTATGAACCGAACCGTGACTTCTGTGAACCGTTACACCCCTACTATCTACCAATTGGATCATATATAAAAGTCAGCAGAATTAATGTTGATACTGCAAGGAGACGTATTGTGTGAAGAGAAATTGAAGATGTTGTTTAATTTCTGATATATTTATGATCCACGTCATGAATTCAGTTTCGGTGGCAGTTCTTCCAGTTTGTCCAGAAGTCTTCTAATCAGGGCTCTATAAATAAATATCTACGGCAGATATGTAATATTTAATGCAGCCGAACTGTGTATTACAATGTCGTTATGTGATGACTTTCAAAGAGAAAAGAAAGCACACTCGGAATAAAGTATTATTTTAAAACATTTTTTTGGATTTTATATCGCATTAACACCATATCTCATCGTGAGGATCTTGGGTAATCAGTTCAGTGGGTGTGTGGTGTCTGGTGTGTATCTCAATGATGCTCGAAATGTCCCTTATAGGCATACGTGTCACAAACGAGCTGAGGACCAAAATGCAGAACACGGGAAACCAGAGATAGTCGGTAACCAGCTTTATTAGAGTCAAAAGGCTGGTAGGAGACCACACGGCAGATAGTAGGCAAAGGGCTGGTCGGGGACAGGCGAGGGTTCCAGGAGACAGCAGGACGGGAGTCGTAGGCACAGAACGGGTCAGGGAGCAGGCGAGGCAGGCTGGTCAGGGACAGGCAGGGTCGAAACCGGGAGAGCAATCTGAGGAGTAGTGCGGGAAAGACAAGCATGCTGCGAAGTACGATCTGGCACTGAGGTGAAGGTGAAGTGGGCCTAAATACTAATGGAGCTGATGGGTGTAACAGAGTGAGAGAGAGAGACAGGGTGTGACTACCAGGTGACTAAGGAATGATAATGCAGAAAATAGGTGAGTGAGAAAGCAGACTGTGACAGAACCCCCCCCTTAATGGACGGCTCCAGACGTCTAAACAATACTAAAAAAAAACAACAAAAGAGACCCAAGAAAAAAAACCCTACAGACACCGGGTGGAAGGTGGAGGTATGGGAAAGGTACTCATCTGAGACTGCTCTCTCGGCCTCTCCCTCCTGGAAATTCTCGTCCTCCTCGCCCGATGACGACTCCCCCTCCTCCTCGACGAAGCCTCTGGTCCGTAGCGGACGAGTACTCCCTGGCTTAACGCCTGGTCGAGCGTGGGTCCTAGACGGCTGCTCCGGGTAACGCAGGTGGAAGTCTCGGATGAGCTGAGGGTTGAGGATATGACGAGCCGGAACCCACTGCCTCTCCTCAGGACCATAGCCCTCCCAGTCCACCAAATATTGAACCCCTCTTCCTCTGAGACGGGAACGGAGTAAACGACGAAGGGTGTAGGTAGGGCCCCCATCGATCATCCTAGGGGGTGGTGGTGGAGGGGCGGCGGAAACCATAGGGCTCTCCCGGACAGGTTTAATCCTAGAGACGTGGAAGGTGGGATGGATTTTCATGTTCCGGGGCAAACTCAGTCGAACTGCTGCAGGATTAATGACCTTGACAATCTCGAAGGGTCCAATAAACCTGGGCGCTAACTTTTTAGACTCCATCCGAAGGGGAATGTTCTGAGTGGAAAGCCACACCCTCTGGCCTACCTGGTACACAGGTGCCTTGGTTCGTCGGCGGTTCGCTGATGTGGCGTACCAGTTAGCAGACTGAAGCAGAGTTGTACGAGCCTGCCTCCAAGTCCTCCGACAACGTCGGATGAAAGCCTGGACAGACGGACAGGTAACCTCCTCCAATGCAGAGAACAATGGGGGTTGAAAACCGTATGCACACTGAAAAGGGGAAAGACCAGTAGCGGAACTGATGAGGGTGTTGTGGGCATACTCCACCCACAGGAGTTGTTTTGACCAGGTCGTGGGATGATCGGAAGCCATGCAGCAGAGAGTGGTCTCCATCTCCTGATTCTTCCGTTCGGTCTGGCCATTGGCCTGTGGGTGGAAACCGGAGGTGAGACTAACCGTCGCCCCGATGAGCTCACAAAACTCCCTCCAAAACACAGAGGTGAATTGGGGCCCCCGGTCGGAAACCACATCAGTCGCCAGTCCGTGAATGCGAAACACGTGGAGCAGAATCAGTTCTGCCGTCTCCTTAGCTGACGGGATCTTAGGCAGGGGTATGAAATGAGCCATCTTACTAAACCGATCTACCACCGTCAAGATGGCAGTATGTCCGTGGGACGGTGGTAGACCAGTCACAAAGTCCAATGAAATATGTGACCAAGGGCGACGTGGGACCGGTAATGGATGAAGGAGGCCAGCTGGCGCTTGGTGAGATGGTTTGTGCCGATTGCACACAGGACAGGCGTTCACAAACTCCCGGGTGTCAGCCTCCAGCGTGGCCCACCAGAACCGTTGTAGGACCATCCCCTTCGTACGTTGAATTCCAGGGTGGCAGGAAAGTCTGGAGCTATGAGCCCACTGAAGCACCTCAGCCCTCAAAACCTGAGGCACAAACAAGCGGTTAAGAGGACAAGAACTAGGACCGGGTTGGTCCACCAAAGCGGTCTTAACCCTCTCCTCAATCTCCCAAGCGAGGACGCCGATCACTCGAGGAGCAGGAAGAATAGTGTTCGGAATACCCCGGGTGTCTCCCTCCCTCCCGAACTGCCGGGACAAAGCGTCGGCCTTCACGTTGCGGGAGCCCGGGCGGTAGGAGAGAAAAAAATTAAACCGGGTGAAAAATAACGACCACCTGGCTTGCCGAGAATTCAGTCTCTGTGCCGACCTGATGTATTCCAGGTTCTTATGGTCGGTCCATACCTGAAATGGTTGTTCTGTCCCCTCAAGCCAGTGTCGCCACTCCTCCAACGCCAACTTGACTGCTAGAAGCTCTCGATTCCCCACGTCATAGTTTCCCTCCGCCGGACTCAATCTCCTCGAAAAGAAAGCACAGGGGTGGAGCTTCTGGTTCTCACCAGAACGTTGCGACAGGATGGCCCCCACCCCTACGTCAGAAGCATCCACCTCCACCACCAACTGACCAGCGGTGTCTGGTACTTGAAGGATAGGAGCTGACGTAAACCGGCCCTTGAGGTCCTGAAAAGCCTCCTCGGCTGCAGGGGACCATCGGAACGTCACCTTGGATGAGGTCAGGGCGGTGAGCGGGGCGGCCACGGTGCTGTAGCCACGGATGAACCGTCTGTAAAAGTTGGCGAATCCCAGGAAACGCTGCAGCTCCTTCCGGGAATCAGGGACCCGCCACGAGGTAACTGCTGAGACCTTAGAAGGATCCATCTCCACACTTCCTTGACCCACGATGTAGCCAAGAAAGGCGACCGAAGAAGTGTGAAACTCGCACTTCTCCGTCTTGACGAACAGCGAGTTCTCCAGAAGTCTCTGGAGGACTGTCTGGACATGATGGACGTGCTCCTTGAGGTTCTTAGAAAAAATCAAGATGTCGTCCAGATAGACAAAAACATAACGATCCAACATGTCTCGGAGTACGTCGTTCACCAACGCCTGGAAAACTGCTGTTAGATATTATTATGGATTTACGCTCCACGTTTCTAATATCCCCGCGTCCTTCGTGAGCTGTGTTATATGGAAGGAGTTCAGTGCCACCAAGTCAAGAATAATCTACTTTAATGGTAATATCACAATGCACCAGAAATCATTACATTCAATACACTACACATACAAATACAGTATACTTACAACACAAAATACATACAACACAAATACACACAACATACAACATACATACAACCTGGTGATCACGTCAGCCGGCCAGCAGAAAGAGAGAGAACTCAGTTGTGTCTTCTGACTATATGCTGAAGCAATGGGAGGGATCTCTGATTCCCCTACTTTGATTGGCAGCCCCAATGTCCCCATCCCCCCAAATCTTGAGTTTCTCCATTCTCAGGTGGCAAAAGCATCTGCATACAGTGCAAGTCAACACATGCTGTAACCTCCCCCGCCAAATCCTTTGTCCTCCAACACCACATGGTCTTCTCTGAAGTCACATGTGCTTGCTCCAAAGTCCAGCTCAGTTTTAACCCAAATCACTCATTTTTAAACTTATACATTTGGAGCTAACATGAATACATTCAAATATTCCCTTACAACTCCCCCTTTTGATTTAAATCTAATAAATCAATTACTTTCAAGACATTCACATTCGTTCCGGGATTCAGACTATTTAAACGTTCAGAAATGGCTCCACATATCAACTTCATACATCAATTACATCACTTAGTAACCACAAAGTTAAAACCCTTCAATCATTCTGATTGAGTATAGTCAATCGTCATAAATTATAACCTTCACAGTGGTGATTCAATTAATCTGTAATCTGCAAGATTGCAGTGTCTTCAAGCTTTAACATTACTTCATGTATACTTCATTCCGCTTTAGTTTCAGAGCCACACATGAGATATTTAGGAGACAGCAAGTCTGTCTTCTCATAAATATGAACAACCTGAAATGCCCTGCCTCCTTTCATCAGGAGAGGCAGCTGCAAGGTCAAATTCATATACAGTTCAGAGCCACACATGATATCAGTGCATTAAAACTTCCCAAAGAGTGGAGACAGTATGTCTCCAACATATCCCTCCTGTTTATACTCCGGAATAACATAGAACCTGGAAAGATACAAATGATTGTAAAAGATCAAAAATTCACATACAAAAGCACCCAAACGGCTGAGGTAGGTAAAT
Source organism: Harpagifer antarcticus (assembly GCA_902827135.1). Classification (NCBI taxonomy): domain Eukaryota; kingdom Metazoa; phylum Chordata; class Actinopteri; order Perciformes; family Harpagiferidae; genus Harpagifer; species Harpagifer antarcticus. The sequence goes on along the minus strand of CADEHL010001195.1, from coordinate 5,829 downwards.
TGTATAGGCACATGTTTTAATGTAATCCCCATGGTCCAATTCTTTCTCTGTACATCGTCAGTTTCTATCCCTCAGACCCGTTACTGTTTCCCTGCTCACGTCCACTCTTTAAATTCCACTGGGTTCTGTTGGTTTCTTCACTGGTTTGAGACAAGCGCCCCTATCGGACACCTCCCTTTGTAGCCAGACTTCACCACAGTAGAGGCGAGTTTCTGTGTTTCAGGTTTAAACAGCTTCACAGTCAGATGTATCCAGGATGGTCTCTCTACCAGTCTAACTGCAGTCGATGTAGACAGGAGTGTTTGTTAGGGACCCTCCCCCTTTGGCGAGTGCCTGCTCCTCCTCTTTATCGCTCTGGTGAACACTCACTCTCCTGGTTTCACTGTCTGCGTAGTGTCAGGTACTTCCATCCGTGGCGAGACCCGGAACTCCTGATACTGCGTCCTTGGATACGCTTCCCACACCGTGGAGTCGCCACCCTTGCTTGGTCAGGTACAGCAGGCCCAGCACGAGGAGGAGGATGACAGCTTTCACACATCCTTCCTGGAGGTTTCCCCACTGCGCACTGATTCCAGTGGTACCAGATGTCTCCTTTCCCTTCCAAGCGGACAGCGTGAGATGTCCTCTGCATCGCCCGATGGGGTTTGATGTCCCCCTTTTGCCTCTGTAATCTGTGTGGAGAAATCTGATAGAAATCCCTCAACCCTACGCTCAGGGCTCCTGGGAACTGGTGACCATGAGTGAGCTCAAATGGAGAGAAACCTGTCCCTTTGTTAATTGAGCTCCTGATTTACATACGAGCTAGGGGCCATGCGTCTAACCATTTCATGCCTGTCTCTTCACATGTGCTTATATCTTAGTAATATATTTTATTTCATGTTTTTTACTCATAAAACAATATGACATTGTCCAGAATAGTAGTTAACTTTATATAACTTTTACTCTTTCTAATCTTAATTGTCTTGTCTCTCTCTCTCTCCTACATACTTTTCCAACTTCACTCGTGGTATTTTAACCACCTTTTATCCTTCTGAGCAAGATATCACTTCAACACATTTAATATCTTGCCCTGTCCATCTATTTCAGTCTTCTTTACTGCTATTTTTAATTTACCAATTGATTAATTCATGGTTAATACAACTTTTTATCTTTACTTATTTATCAAGTCAATTCAATTTCTTTAAATTTGTTTCTTTAAAATACATTAGTAGATACCTTGTGGAGTATTCACAATAACTAATCCTCTCTAGGATATGAAATCCATTCATCTTTAACAAGATACTATTTCCCTATTTATTTTTAGTTCATGATAACAATGGTATAAAAACCACACGTTTTACTCATAGCTAGTTTCTATGTCAAGATTATTATGTGTGACATAATAATCAGATGTCTTCTTTTATCCATCTGTTCTCTTTTCTCTTCAGCCTTCAACAACCTTTTCTTATTTCCATTTCTAACCAGTCTTTTACTTATAATCTGTCCCTTTCCTAGGACAGGTAAATACATCCTGCTACTGTAGTGTTCACAAATAAATCTCCATGCAAACTGCTACTGTACACTCAAAAGTGATCTGTTTCATTTTGAAAAGTCAGCTTTTTGAAAACCAACATGGCTTAGTTCAAACTTTTGTTTCAAAACAAAACTCCTCATCTCTTCCCGACATGATTTGACATAAAGATGATTTGCTACCACTATTTCTCATTGTGATATTTGTTCAAAACAGAGACTGCATCTGTCTCTGGATTTAAATATATGCCTGATGGCAGTATATTCATAAAAATAAAAATAAGTGTCCAGGTTTTTGACCTCTGTCATTAAAGGACTGTATAAAAATAAGACATGTCATCTGATTAATCTAAAATCAGATTTTAACAGATAATTTGTGTCGTACATCCCACCATTTTTAGGGACGCCTAATTAACATTCTCAAATCTTCAATTAACTTGACCTAAAAAGCTAAAACAGTGTTGTTTTATGATACCTAAAAAAATACTACAATAGATTTTAGACTATAAAAATGTAAATATCAAATTCCCATTGTCTAACAACTCACTCCCCCTTTTCTGAAAACGAATCCCATTTACTGTGATTTCATTTTCAGAAACATGAAGAAAGAATGGTAATGCATAGGAGGCAGAGGCACATGCTGTGCCCTGGGACCTTTACGACCCCGGCGTCCTGCTTCAAAGTGCCCTTAGGTATTTGTTTTACGACACTGGCCTCCTGCTTCATCGTACATGAAGTTTGGGCTCAGTTTGAGATTTGTGATCTGAGTTAGAGACAACATTATTTTGCATTGTTCTAAAATATTCGACTCGTTCTGCGACATAGTTACAATCTGTCTTTCATCTAAGTTAAATCTATCCATGTTGTGTTACAAGCATGGTTAGATTTGTAACAGAATACAAAACTAACTGTATTTAGCGCTATATTTGCCTAAAAATCTTAACAAACACCAACTACAAATTAAAAATAAATTGATTTAGCAAAATGAACCCTTATGTGATTCAAAAATGTGACAAAAGAACAATGATTTGTCTTACCCAAGATTGTAGTCTAACAGAATGGCTCTTGACCACATGGGGTCAAATAACTTGGATGACCGGGGGAAGGGAAAAGGAGACTCAAACATGTGCAGAGAGAAATCACACTGCTTGCAGTCTGAGTTCACTAACAATTAAACCATACGACTTGGCTTCAATAAAAATGTAACCAGACAAGGCCAGTTCATAACACACAAATTGTCCTCTTTGTATGTCTAATCTAGGTAGAATAATCCACTATTATATTTAATTTGAATGTACTTAATTCTCTGAAAATCAATCTCTTAATCTGTTCCCATTGTACCCGGTAACTACCCGGAATTTCAGAATCGTGTTAAGCATTCTGTCGTTCCATATTCACTTCGCTTTTATTTATCTGACTCAATTAACATGTGCACTTCGCTTTTATTCATCTGACTCAATTAACATGTGCTCACATGTATTAATATACTGGGCTATTGTCGTAGTTACTATTAACGCGCTTCCCGTCTTCAATACCGGTCAGCAATGTAATATTTAACCTCAACGCTTGAAGCTAAACTCATATAACACTGTCAAAGGTGTACTACCCCCTTTCAGCCACTAGATGGCAGCAGCAGACCACAAATGAGCCTCACTCATCCAAGAGCTTCATTGAGATCTATAAATATTGAGTAATTACCATATCACAGAACTCCGGCTCTTAGCTAAAGAGCGTTCGTCTGTGCTGTAAAACCCCTCAGTTTTAGGCGGCGACCCGATCTGAAATATCGGGTTTCCAGGTTCTGTCGTGCGGTACTCAAAACACGCCACCAGACAGACTGCACCGTCTCTTACGCCACTGTGGACTACGATACCACAGATCCGCGCTAAACCGTTCTTATGTACGCCACTCAGGACTTTATCTACCTGTAGATCCGCGCCAAACTGTAATCAATATGTAAATATCTATGTACGTCACGCCGGACTAATCTACCTGCGATCAACGACTATGTTTCTAAATATGCATTGTATATCCCATTTAAACTTTAAAAACACTGTGAAACGCCTTCAGACAATCCTAACATTTTAGTGTATTCAATCACAGACAATCGGTTTATACAACAGGAGTCTGAAATACCTTTGAGTAGTGTAGGGCCCTTGTGATTGTCTGAAGCGTTTAAAAGCGCTTATTCTCGACCCAATCCGGTCGTCTGAATCCTCCTCAGCTCATTATCTTGTACGTCGGGTTCACCATCTGTTAGATATTATTATGGATTTACGCTCCACGTTTCTAATATCCCCGCGTCCTTCGTGAGCTGTGTTATATGGAAGGAGTTCAGTGCCACCAAGTCAAGAATAATCTACTTTAATGGTAATATCACAATGCACCAGAAATCATTACATTCAATACACTACACATACAAATACAGTATACTTACAACACAAAATACATACAACACAAATACACACAACATACAACATACATACAACCTGGTGATCACGTCAGCCGGCCAGCAGAAAGAGAGAGAACTCAGTTGTGTCTTCTGACTATATGCTGAAGCAATGGGAGGGATCTCTGATTCCCCTACTTTGATTGGCAGCCCCAATGTCCCCATCCCCCCAAATCTTGAGTTTCTCCATTCTCAGGTGGCAAAAGCATCTGCATACAGTGCAAGTCAACACATGCTGTAACCTCCCCCGCCAAATCCTTTGTCCTCCAACACCACATGGTCTTCTCTGAAGTCACATGTGCTTGCTCCAAAGTCCAGCTCAGTTTTAACCCAAATCACTCATTTTTAAACTTATACATTTGGAGCTAACATGAATACATTCAAATATTCCCTTACACTGCAGGGGCGTTGGTAAGTCCAAATGGCATCACCAGGTACTCGTAATGTCCCGAAGAGGTGTTGAAGGCGGTCTTCCATTCGTCCCCCTCCCGGATTCGTACCAGGTGATAAGCGTTTCGTAGATCCAGCTTAGTGAAGATTGTAGCCCCCTGTAATAACTCAAATGCTGACGAGATGAGTGGCAAGGGATAACGATTCTTCACCGTGACGTCGTTCAGACCCCGATAGTCAATGCAGGGTCTCAGGGTCTTGTCCTTCTTCGCCACAAAAAAAAAACCCTGCTCCTGCGGGTGATGTGGAAGGACGAATAATTCCCGCAGCCAGAGAGTCATTGACGTAGGTCTCCATGGCCTTCCTCTCCGGTGCCGAAAGCGAGTACAACCGGGCCTTGGGTGGGACTGCGCCTGGATGTAGCTCAATGGCGCAGTCATAGGGCCGATGAGGTGGGAGAGATGTCGCCTTAGCCTTGCTAAACACCTCCTTAAAGTCAAAATACTCCGCCGGAACCCCTGTGACATCCGGAACCAGGTTCATATCCACAGATAGTTGAGGTGCGGCGGCCTGCTTGAGACAAACCTGATGACAGGAAGAACTCCAACCTAGGATGGACCCAGTTGCCCAGTCAATGTTCGGGTTGTGGCGGCGGAGCCACGGATAACCCAAAATCAGAGGGATTTGGGGGGACCGTAGCACATGAAACCGGATTGTCTCATGGTGGTTCCCCGACATGAGCATACGGACCGGTGTCGTCTGGTGTGTCACTGTTCCCAGCAGGTGACCATCCAAAGCATTAGCCGGTACCGGCTGGAGCAGCCGAACCTGTTGGATGCCCAGCTGTCGTGCGAGCTCCTCGTCAATGATGCTAACATCTGATCCGGAGTCGATAAAAACAGCCAGAGCCTGAGATTTGCCTGTCAGGAGGAGTCGAGCATGGCACAAGGGTCTTAGATTGGGGATCAGCTCAGAGGTTTGGCCCACCAGTATACTCCCCATTACTGATGAGCTCTGTCTTTTACCTCTTCGACGTACCTCCCTCTCCTCAGAGGTAAGACTGGTACGACCCACTTGCATGGGCTCGACCTCGTACCGTGAGTCAGAGTAGGAGTGGGAACTCTCCGCCGAACCCGGAAGTCGAAATCTCCCGGAAACCGGAAGTTGTTGTCGCGAGCAGCGGCCCGCCGCTCGCGTCTGTTGCTCTCCTCTCCGAGTCTGGATTCATCCGTCAATCCGAGAGGTGAGCTCTATCAACCCATCCAAGGAAGCAGGGAGATCATAGGAAACCAGATCATCTCTCATATAATCCGCTAATCCTCTCAGATATGCGTCACACTGCGCCGGCTCATTCCAGCTGCTGCGACGGCTACTGGTGCGAAAGTCAATAGCGTAATCCACCACCGTGCCGGAACCCTGGCACAAACTCAGCAGGCCTCCAGCAGCGTCGGGACCCAGACGAACGGGGCCGAACACCTTCC